>BOPN01004084.1:5000-17500 GCA_017312705.2 Penaeus japonicus | reverse complement strand
GTTATAATGCTTTGACAAAATAGAATGAAGTGGAATGATACAGCATTTTATGGAATCAATACAAAATGAAGAAATAATTTAATGATAGGGAAATAAATTTAAATTACTGTTACTGGTAGTTGGGAGGGGAGCTTAAAGTAATGGAGATAGAGGAGAAGTGGAGGAGATGGTGGAAATGGATGAAGTGGAGGTGGAAAAGGTGGAGGTGTAGGAAAGGGTGAAGTTGGATGAGGAAGAGGAAAGAGAGGAGGAGGTGGATAAGATGGTGGAGGTGGAGGTGTAGAATTAGGGGGCGTTGGAAAGAGAGGTGGAGAGGGAAGAGGAGGATGAAGTGAAACTGAAGAGAGGGGAGATGAGGTGGAGGGAATAGAGATGGCGAGGGAGGAGAGAGGTAGAGATTGAGAGGGAGATAGAGGACACAGAGGAAGTGGAGGAAGAGGTGGAGATGGAGAGGAAGCTACAGGGTCCAGGGGGGGGATGTAGAGGAGAAGGACGGGGTAGAGGGAGGTGTGGGAAGGGGAGCAGATGGTGGAGGCGAGGGAGGTGGAGGAGTAGGGGAGATGAGGAGAAGGACAATGAAGTCGAGGAGAGGGGAAGAACGGCGATTAAGGGTGATGGAGAGATGAAAAAAAAGTAATGGAGAGTGAGTTTCGGGTACCAAATTACACTTCTTTATCTCGCAAAAGATCAGCTTCTTACTTGACATTTACAAGTTTGCGTCATATGATTTTTTTAGTGCGTGTCCCTTAAGCTAATTCCGATTTCTTTTTTTCATAAATTATCTGATTTGTGTTTCTATACCTTTCTTGTTTATTTCCTTTGTTTTTTTTCGTCATTTACAGAAAATAACATTGACATTTGACATAATTTTTTCATTAGATGATCTGGTACGACTGTGACGTGATATATATATATATATATATATATATATATATATATATATATATATATATATATATACATATACATATATATATATATATGTATATATATATATATATATATATATATACATATATATGTAGATATATATACACAGATAGATAGATAGATAGATAGATATTTATTTATATGCATATATATGTATGCATATATATACATATATATATTATATATATGTATATATATATATATATATATATATATATATATATATATATATATATATATATATAAGAAACGTATGCAAAACAAAAGATAACAATGATAGAAAAATAAAAAAATAAAAAGCTCTTCAAGAATAGTTTAGCTTCCCCATCAAACCCATCTTCTATCTCTCCGTCCTCCTCCTCTTCTTCGGAGGGTAAGCGACCGAACAGAAGTAAACAAACATGGCTGTCTGTGTATCTGTCATCGGGAAGGAGGTTTGTGATATTTTGTGAATATTTCGCTATATTTGTGGAGATTTCCGTTGTTGAGAGGTGTTTCTTGTGGGGGTTTATTGACGAGGTATTTGAGATATATGGGTTTTAGGTTATATTTCTTTTTTTGTGTGTGGAATTGACTTTTTCTGTTTTGATTAATCGTGTTTTTATTCAGTCGTGTGGTATGGATTTATAAGATATATTAGAATACTGAGAAGTTTGGTAATTATTCAGAATATCACCGAATAATAGAATGTGAGAGGAATCCGACATTACTAATATCGGGGTATTTATCGTGGTATCTTGGTATTCTAAATAAATACCATGATTTTTACCATTCTGATAATCCTCTGTATGATTTACGTTGCTTAAAGTATTTTAGGAAATTCAAATACTATCACAGTGGCCCAGTCAAAGAGTGATAAGAGTTTGTAACTTTTTTTTTCTCAAAAGTATGTTAACAATAGGCAGTCTAAAACACTGAATGGTGTGAAATGCTTACAAACCATCTCTCTGTCCACTATATATATATATATATATATATATATATATATATATATATATATATATATATATATATATATATATATATATATATATATATATGTGTGTGTGTGTCCACTATGGCCTTCGAGCCGTCAACACCTTGGAAAAAGTCAACAGACTTCTACCACAAAGAGATTCCAGAGTACGAAAACGGCAGCACATGATATTTGGAAAATATTGGGTTATGGCAATGATGCTTTCACAGACAAAATTTATAATGTCTAAGTTACTTGGTATAATAAAACTGATGTTTATTTATGGTGTAAACCTATATTTTCTGAGTTAGCAATCCCTCCCTCCCAAACCAACAGGTTAGGATGAACCTAAGAGAAATCAGTGGTTTTGGTTAGAGTAACCACAAATCGCAGAGAACACAGTATATTTCTGTCTGCTGTAAAATATAAATGCAAAGGATGTGGTTTTGTAACTATTTACTGGACTGCATGGTGTCCTTTAGGTAAGACAATCTTGGTTGCCTCCACACCTTACAGCACTGCGGCATGAATGTCAGTAATGATCCTCTAGATATATTCATGAACTGGTCCTTTACCTCATAATGAACCTGTTAAGTACATCGTCAATGTATATCTTGTGTTACCAATGTTTATCCTATATCACATACATACACACATTTTCCCAATACAACAACTAGCTGTGTACTGAAGGTTGAGGAAGCTGTTGTCAGTATTATATTTTTATATCAAACAACTCTTTTTTTTATTTATTTAGATTTCATTGACTTATTGCTTCTACTGTCTTCCTTGAAAGCATTGTTATTGTTAATTAAAACTATCAGATATTTTTCCCTAAATTTTGTTGCAGACAATCACTTGGGTGTTGCTCAAACATAAGTGCGGATATGTACTTGGGTACTTGTGATTTTAGTTATAGCTGAACACTACAATTTTATATATTAAGACAAAGACTCAGGGTTATGTTGTGTTCTGTTTGGATTTAATTTTTATTTTGATAATAGTTTATCTCGTCAAATAGAGAGTCAGTTGCTCTGTAGTACTAGATTAGTGGTGGACACTGTTAGCCTTTCCCAGACCACAAAATAAAGATTCCAGGTGTCAATATTGTGTCGACTTGATTCCAGGCCATCCATCATAGGTGGTTTTGAATAGAATACCCTATATAGTCATAAAAGAAAGTGGTCTTAAAGTCAATGTGGATTTCTTCTAACATTGACTAAAATAGTGCAAACTATCTTGAAATAGTGTAAGATGTGTATTTCTTAGGGGTTGCAAAGGTAAGTATTGTCTCAATTTTTTCTCTGAATTATGTATATGCAAAAAGAGGTTCATATTTGAGTTTTATGATTATAGAATATTCAAAGTCTTGTGGAAATTATTCATGATGTGGTAAAAGTTTTAATCCATTAGTAGCAGATGGCATGATTTGCTGCCAAGGCAGAGTCAGTCGTAGACGCGGATGGCACCGTACCAGAATATTTAAACCTGCTATCCTACTGCAAACATTTTTTATGAAAGCTGCAACCAATAGGTTAAAAATGAGTAGAAATGTCATTATTGATTGAATAGTAGTATAATGATGAGAATTTATTTAGGTTTGTTTGTTTTTTCTTTTCTTTTCTTTTTTTTTTTTTTTGCTTTATAATGAAAATATAATCTTTAGTTTATGATACACTTTGTAATGAGGATGCAATTTTTTATTGTACAATATATTTCTTTTGATTTCATAATCATACAAATCATGTTTCTTCCTTTGTCATGTAATTATAAATTTGTATTTCAGGTTATAGGTTACCTCATGTTTGAATAGCCTTTTATTGATGTGAATACCCTTTCACAATTCTTTATCAACTGACTAACAACGAGTGTTATTTCAGAACAGTCCCCTGTACATATGGGTAGGCAACGGAAAGGAAGAGCTACACCTCCATTATTTAGCCCACACGGCACTAGATGTCATACAGGAGAAGGTCTCGGCTGTTAACAAGACTCCAGGGGACACAAGGGAGCTGTATTTGGGTCTCCTCTATGCATCAGAAGAGTACAAAGTGTATCCTTTCAGACTGACGTATTCTAGATAGTATGTCGTAAATTTAGCGTTTCATGGTGATTTGATTTGAAAATTCGCATGGGGATATTGGTAGATTGTTGCATATTTTGATATTCTGCTAATACCTAACACAATCATGAATATTTGAGAGAAACCTTATTGGAAGGGGGGCCTGACTTTACCTGATAAGACCAAATTTGACATAATTTTTTTTTATCAGTATCCTAAAAACAGTTTTCCCCTAAAGTTTTTATCAGAATCAAAAAGATATATACTGAAGTATTTTAGGATATATAGGTAGACAGATGGATGGCTAGATAGATATAAATAAAGTTATATAGAGATAGCTTATCTAGATAGATATAGATTATATATGTGTGTGCATGGGTCTGGGCACACACAACACACACCATATATCAGGAATGGCATCAGATACATTCTCACTCCCTCTTTTTACTATAAAATCCTGGCCAGGCATTTTACTTTTTGTTTCTTTTTGTTTTCCTTATAATTATTCTACTGTTGCATCAGTTTTAGTTTGATATATTATAAGTAATGAAATATGACTTAGAAGTATTCATTATGGAAATACAGGTACCATAAAGAGTTTCTTGAATTCATATTTGTAGCACTGATGGCCATATGTTCACTTAACATCTTCTATTGACTTTTATAAAAATATTGACTTTTAATTTATTGTGTTGTTTATTATGTCTGTTATGCAGCTTAGTATATTTGGTCATATTAACCCTCTCTGGACGGGTGGTACACTACGGTACCGCGCATTCAAGGCCCATTCGCTGGGTGACGCCATACGGCGTCGTTTATTTAACTGATTTAGGCCTATGCGTTCAAGAGCCCCGGCATTGTATCATGCAAGGCTGGAATGCCTCCGTCGTGACTGGGTTAAAGTACTTAGACTCTAAATTGTTAGATACAAAGCTAAAAACTAGGAGCCTTTATTTTCAGTTTTTTTACTGCCATAAGTAGAATTAATAATTACAATATTTAATTTCCATAGAGTGAATACAGTTATATAGTATGAATTAATACAATAATAAAACAGTCCTATGCAATTAGCTACAACATGTTATAATGATTCAACTATAACCAGATGTATTTATTTTAATTTTATTTCTTTATTTTCATTTCTTTAACTGAATGAATTAGTTCAAGAAGTTTGATATATGTGTTTTAGCTAAGTTTCAATTTTCTGCATGGCTGCATGTTGATATCATATGCATTATTTTGATCATATGATTGAACAAATAACAAAAAGACTTTTGAATATAGTGTTTTATCTGTTGGTGTATTGCATATAATTGTATACATGTGTCTATGGAAAAAAAATGGCTAGAAAATATTAACCCTCTCTGGACGGGTGGTACAGCATGTGTACCGCGCATTCAAAAGCCCAGTGGCCGGGCGGCACAGTATTGTGCCAGCCATTCAATTGATTTAGGCCTAATAATTCGAACGTTCCGGCATTTGGACATTCAAGGCTAGAATTCCCCCGTCGGGGATGGGTTAATAAGAAAAAAAATGCATTTAGATTTTATCATGTATGTCTTTAGTAAACTGCTACATGTTATAACAGGTTTATACTAGTAAAATTTCTTTTCATCTCCTTATTTAAAGTTTCCATGGATTATATGAATAGCTGAACTACAAAGGAAACGGATATAAAGAAAATATAGCTTAATTTAATTATTTAAAGATTATTTAAGGAATTCTGTACAAATAGAAACTACACTTTTTTTCTGTAAGAAATAAAGAATATATGAAACTCACTGGAGATGGCAAAGATATATAGATAGTTTTTAAAAATACATGAAACTCACTGAGCCTGGTAAAAAAAAAAAACAGCCTTGACTATTTATATTTATTGATAGATAGATAGATAATGTGTGTGTACATATGTATATTTAAAATAGATTTTACCTGAAATATTTCATAAGGTTATCCTTACCCCTTAGTCTCATAGCCCTTGGATAATGAAATAAAATGAATTACAAACATGCAGTACTGGGATTCAGCCAGTTTGTACTGGTTCATAGGAACCTGTTCTTAGAATTTCATTAATCCCAAGAACCTGTTGTTAGCTTAAATCAGGGGTTCTCAATCTTTTTTTCCCCTTGGACACCTTTTACTTATAACTTATTTTGGTAGACTCCTCATAGATCTGTCACTGGCTTTTGACGTTAAGAACATGACTAAAACCAGATTTGATGTTGGGTGGAGCAAAATATGAGTTTAAGATGAACATTAGGTAAATACAGTATTAACCCTATGACGACGGTGCATCACACTCGTGTGACACAGCCAAACTCCTGATGCCGGGGCGTCATGCCAGTGTGACGATTTCAATGCAATATTGCAATCGCCTGGCATAGGGGACTTCGCGTAGCGAGTGCCCTGTTGGGAAAGGGTTAATTATACTTTAACCATTATTTAGACATTTTTTTTAAGTTAGGAAAATGACTAACATTAATCATTTCGCTTGCTAGACTATGGCATGTGGCAACCGAAAGATCAACCTTTGTGCGTATATTGGGCTAGCCTGTATGGTTTAGTACTAGGGATTGTGGTAGTGAGAGAACCTGTTGTTAGTGAGACCTGTTCTTAAAATTTTTGAATCCCACCACTGCATATACGTATTTGAATTGGTGATGCTGAAAGTTATTTTATGTTTTTAGTATTGATTATATATTTCTGTAAAATTATTTCTAAAACCTGATATTTTATGTACAGGAAAAATAAGGGGATACAGATTTGTGGTGTTCATTATAATAATCGTAATGAATTCAGAAGTTGAAGATTTGCATTTACGAAAACTCTATGATATGATGTTCTTTGGTTTGATATTATTTTGCATTACTCTTTTGTTATCAACTTCAAGGTATTTGGAATCAAAGAAAATGATGCAGAAACTTATATGAAATAAGATTTTTTATTTGGTGTCACTTCAAGTTCATTAACCCATTGGTCGTGGTATTAAAAAAAGGTCTGTGCAGTAGGATGGCTGTTTTACATGTCTGGCATGATGCCATCCGCGTCTATGACCGACTCTGCCTTTGCAGCAAATCATGCCATCCGCTGCTAATGGGTTAAGAAGGAGAACACTGGATAGATTTTCTTTATAGCAGAAATATTATAATGTTAAATTCAAAATTCATTTGCTAGTTTATTAGGGCACTAATTATAATTGCAAGTCCAAGCAACTATTTTAGGTTAGGTCATAGGCCATAGTGTATAATGCTATAGGGTCTCCTTGTTGGTAAAATTATTGTTGATATCTGATGTAAAAGAAAGATGATCCATTTTGTAAATGCCTGTGCTAGGGAATGAATAAAGGGGCACATTGTGATTTGCATTTCAAAGAACTTTTTGATGTCTTTGGGAATGGAATATTCATTGATCTTTTATTATTCTAGTTTTACCATGACTATTTTATCCATTGTTTTCTTCCTGAAAAAATGGGCTTTAGAAATGATGGAAGTTCCAGTATTTGAAAGTTGAATTTGTTTCCCATGAGTCAGCATTTTGTATTATGAATCTGATCAATATTGAAGCTCTTCCCTCCATCTGGAATGTGGGTTACCAGGAATAGATTCAGAGAGATTGTAAGCTTCGAAGTTTATTTTATAGTGAATATAGTGAAGCTTAAAGCTGTTAATTTGTTTCGTCTCTCTAATACAGAAATTTAGTATATATTTATTATAGTCAATACTTAAATCAAAGATAAATTGAAATAAGGTATCATACTCTCCAAAAGCAAGGTCAACTGACCATGTTAACTAGAATACTAAGTGAACAAGGTAACAATTGATGATACAAGGAGTGATATGGTTGCTGAATAACAACAATAATAGATACAATTGTTAATGCATTAATCCAATTGCTTCGGATGATGTGATATCATATCATCTGGCTATGGATGACTTCCTATCACGTCATAGTCTGTCCCTGTATCTTCAAGTTTCACAGAGTTACATTTGTATATGCACATTTTAGTTGCATTTGTATATACACATTTTTGACATGTCCAAAAAAAATTACATAAACCTCCTCTTATCACCACATAGAATTGGGCAGGTGAAAAGTGTTCTGAGAGGCATAGTATGGCATCAAGCTGGGAGAGAGAGATCAGCATGAATATATATATATATATATATATAGTCAGAAATTTAAAGAATATATATTAGCTGTGACAAAATGCAGTGAATGTGATAAATCAGATGATGAATGTGCAAGAGTCCAGTAGATGTAGACAATGGAAACATTATAACTAACTGGAAAGAAATCAGTGACTGTTATCAATATATGGATTCACAAAACAATAAGTATAATTTACTTAATTTAACAACATCTAATCAATAATACCAAGAGAAAAAAATCAGTATTTAAAGTCATGAAATTTAGAAAGATAGATATGAATAATAGGACAATTTATCAGTATACTGATGAGCAGTTCAGAGCAGGAGAGCAAGATTTGTGTTTGGAGGGAGTTCTGAATATGTGACTTAGTTTATTTTGTTTTCAGAGTAGATCTGCAACAGTGATAAGTTCCTTTACTTGAAGATAGAGAGTGTGTGTTTGTTTGAATAGCATTTTATATCCATTGGTTCTTTGGATGTGAGAAAAGGACATAAAATGTGAGGAGGTGAACCATGAAACATGGCACTGATAAAAGTTACGTTTCCTGTATATAGTGGCTATGTAGTGGCCTTATGAAGAGAGCAACTTTACTCATGGCTTGGTGTGGGAGATGCAGAACTCAACAAAGACACAGTGCAACTGTTGAGGATATGTTGCCAAGTGTGGTAGCATAGAGGTTAGGAGCATTATCAGAAACTAGGATGTTTGGTAGGAGTGTTTCACGTTCTCCCCTTTCTCACTCTTTCCCTTTTTTCTCTCTTTTTTCTCTCTTTCCCATTTTTCTCCTCTATCTCTTTCTCTGCTCCCATTCTCAACTTTCTCCCTTTCTTCCCTTTCTTTTTTGTTCCCTGTTCTTCCATCCACCTCTCTTTCTCTCTCTCTCTCTCTCTCTCTCTCTCTCTCTCTCTCTCTCTCTCTCTCTCTCCCTCTCTCCCTCCCTCTCCCCTTCCCCCTCCCCCCCACCTTCATCTTTCTCCCTTTCTCCTTCTCTCCTTTTCTCCTTCTCTCCTTTTCTCCCTCTCTTCTTCCCTCCCTCTCTTCTTCTCTCCCTCTCTTCTTCTCTCCCTCTCCTCTTCTCTCCCTCTCCTCTTCTCTCCCTCTCCTCTTCTCTCTCTCTCTCTCTCTCTCTCTCTCTCTCTCTCTCTCTCTCTCTCTCTCTCTCTCTCTCTCTCTCTCTCTCTCTCTCTCTCTCTCTCTCTCTCTCTCTCTATCTCTTTCTCTCTCTCTCTCTCTCTCTCTCTCTCTCTCTCTCTCTCTCTCTCTCTCTCTCTCTCTCTCTCCCTCTCCCTCTCTCCCAGTCTCCCCTCTCTCCCACAACCACCTTGTTCCTCTCTTCCTCTCTTCCTCCCTCCTCCATCCCTCTGTCCCTCCTGTCCTCCTCTTTCCCTGTCCCTCCCCCTCCCTCCCCCTCTCCGTTTCTCTTTTTCCTCCTCCATCTGCCTCTCCCTCTCCCTCCCTCCTTCCCAAGTTCCCAAGTTCCCTCCCTTAATAAAAAAAATAAATCAAAATATAAGAGGCTCAATTGCCTTCATTTTACAGAATAAACAGAACTATCCTTAACCCTGTACCAGCTTTGGCTACACAACCAACACCAGAATTAAGTTTGTCATCATCACAGATGCAGCCAACACCACACTCAGGGATAATGAGATTAGAATGGTAAGATCGCCATGTGCTTTTATGTTTGGACAGCTGATTGTGTTTATCTGTTGATACTGCTTCTTAAACAACAGATGTTTGTGTGATATAGGACTTCAGGTATATATGCAATGCTGTTCTTTGATATATTCATTTTTACAGAGGGTTTTGTGATGTTTGTTTGATGTGTATTTATATATATATATATATATATATATATATATATATATATATATATATATATATATATATATATATATATATGTATATATATATATATATATATATATATATATATATATATATATATATATATATATATATATATATATATATATATATATATATATATATATATATGTATGTATTTGATGATGTGGATATGTATGAAAAAAAGACAAATAAGCCAAAGATCTTTTGCATTTAAAGTTCACGTCTTTTTTTTTTTCTTTTCTTTGTAGATGTTCCGGCGATTGCATAACATGTACACCAATGTTGTTTGTAACCCCTTCTATGTTCCTGGTGAGCAGATCACGTCAAGGTGAGCTTTGAGGTTTGGCAAACAATATTCCAGAAAAACAACAGAATATAAATTATGTATGTTATGCAAATGCTCATTGTGCATTGTATATGCATGTCACATACCTTTGTGTAGAAGTATCAGTGATTGTGAGTGTGTCTATCTCTGTCTCTGTTCCTGTCTCATTATATCTATATACAATTCAGATATGTGTCTCTTTATCTTTTTCACTCACCCTATATATATATCAATATTTGTATAATCTATAAATGTATCTCCATTTATTTTTTATATATACATATACGTATATATGTGTGTGTGTTCTGTAAGTACACTAACGAAACAGAGAGAGAGAGAGAGAAAGAGAAGGAGAGAGTGTGTGTAAGTTTGCGAAGATCGAAGCAAGGTTGAAATCTCGTACGTCACACATCTTTTCCTCTATAATCAGGGATAGGATCATATAACTCTACGGAACTAGATACCCACGTTTGACTTACTTCAGCAGCATTGGTAGAATTAATTCATGAAGTTTCCTGGCTTCCTTAACGAAATTTTCAAAGTGATTCCATAAATTCACACACAACTGTCGACACACAAACACATGTAGTCCAAATACATATACACACAACCACAAAAATACACATAAAAACACACTCATATATCCATGTATATATATGTATATATGCACATATGTATATATGTATATACATATACACATATATGTGTATGTATATGTATATATGTATATATATAAATATATATATATATATATATATATGATTTTTTACCTACATGGTTTCATGAAATGTATCAGTTGGATCTAATGTTTGATGGCAACCATATGCAAATAGAATAATTTACAAAACTCCTTTATTTTATTTTCAGAGAATTTGATAAAGGAGTCGGTGCTTTAGTTGCTGGGAATTAAATGCACATCTCTGCCCCTAGAAGATTGAATGAACGGAAGATAATTTGGCCCTGCAGACATATGTACCACGTGATGTGTTCGGTTGAAAAGCACCATGCTGTGTTGTACTGTTAAATGGCCCTTTTTTTCTTCTTTTTTAGGTTTATATTGAATTCCACTGACATGTCTATTAGGAATGGTGTTCAGTTGTGGTATGAGGTATTCATCTGAGTCTCCTGTTATGAGATAATGGCTAGATTAGTGTAAGTATCATTTAGTAATTATATTGCATATTATTGTATAAGACATAGGACATTGTTAAGGGATGTCATTAGTTATGTTATGATTATTGTTTATTTTTTTCTGATTTTTTATTTTTTCATGAAAAAAATCATTTAATATGTTGTAGTGAAAAATACTATGCATATATGATTCAGTGTTGAGTTTTCATGATAAATTTCCCACTCCAAAAGCATATTCTACCATATTTATTGACCATTGCAACATCTAATAGGTATATGCAATATGTACATAAGTGTAGTACATTTTTTTTCCATTTTGTGAAAAATGGGAAAAAGGGAGTGTATGAAAATCATATAAATCATACAAAGTGTTTTCAAGAGAATCTTATAAACGTTATTGGAATATATTTAACAACATTTGTCTTCTCATTAGCAAACTTAAATATGCTGTTCAATGACTGATTATGATTGACCATCCTGTGTACATGGATGCTGATAAGTTAACTGATATCCAGTTGATATATATGTTGAGAAGATATATTTATTAGTTTTTCCATACTTTCCAGCTATCACTGTAAGTTCAGTTTTTAAGTTGACCATCATAAAGTCAAAAGTTTTTGTGTTTATATCTCAAGTATTTGAGACAACCCAATGGAAGCATTGCTGTTGTAAAATTAAGATAAAAAAAATGGACTATAGGAGCTAACACAATTTAAGCTGGTGAAACCACATGCAGCAATCACTTTTGATATGTTATATAAAGTTGGAGATATGCCATTCCTGATTTGGTGCCAGCTTGTACATGCAATGTTTTCTAATGCATGTTGCTGGGGCCAAGCAGAGATTGATGTCGATGTTGAACATTTTCCGTGCATCAATAAAAAGATAAATAGATGAAGTGACACTTAAAATGGGAAATATATGGTTATTTTATACATTTTTCTTTAATTTTACTTTATCAATATATATTTTTGTTTAGATAGTTGCAGTTATGTTCTGTAGAAGAAATCTCTGTACATAAATATATCTATATAATTTAGAATAAGATTAACAAAATATTTTTACCTTGTTTAGAGTGAAAATTTACAGACATATGCATT
>BOPN01004083.1:125000-127500 GCA_017312705.2 Penaeus japonicus | reverse complement strand
CTTTGGTCTCCGGCACCAGCAGGAGGGACCCGAGGGCACACAGCAGGCATAAGCCGCCGTGTACGAAGAATACGGTGTAAGCTCCTGCCGCTTCTGCGAAGAATGGGTATACCTGGAGAGCAATGGTGGTTTCTTTTATTTAGGAAAAGGTATGGTTTTGGGCATACTTGTAATTAATGGTGATTGATACGCATGTTATATATGGAAGAGAATGTTCTTTTAAGTTAATTAATTTGTTGTTTTTTTTATTTATTTTTTTTATCTTAATTTATGTTAATCATATATATAGAAGAGAATGTTCTGCTATGTTAATTAATTTGTTTGTTATTCTATTTTTCTATTTTTTATGTCAATGCATTTGTTTGAACTCTCCTTGCAAAACTGTAAGTGGGCTGTTTGTTTAACTGCCCAATTGTAAATCCCTTGTACGCTTCTAATAATACCTGGATGACTATGAGGTTGAGCAGGCGGTTGTAGAAGAGGCTGGCCGTGTTGGCTGTGGACCTGATGGTGGTGTTGAAGAGCTCAGCCGAGAGCAGCCAGGGCAGGGTGCGGCAGCCGAGGCAGTAGCCGGACACAGCCACCAGCACCGTCGCCAGCGGCACCCAGCTCGGCCACGCCACGCCCACCACGTCCTTCATGAGGTAGTAGACGCCGAGCATTATGGTCGACGCGCCCATGACGCTGGTCGAGAGCACGATGAAGGGGCGCCGACCGAAGTGGTCCACGAGCAGCACGCACAGCACGGTGAAGATGATCTGGACGATGCCGGTGTACACGGTGGCGAGCTTGTGGTTCAACACGCCCGCGGACAGGAAGATGGTCCCCGTGTACATCATGAGCACGTTCCCACCGCTCACCTGCTGTAGAGTCATCATGAACAGCGAGATCAGGAACGGCTTGCGCGTGCGCGGACGCCACAACTCGCGGTACTCCATCTTCTTCCCGACGGACGTCATCTTCCTCTCCATCTCCTCGATCTCGTCGTCGAAGTTGTACTCGGGGCCTCTGAGTCTCCGGAGGACCTTCTCCGCGTCCTCCCTCCTCCCCTTCAGCAGCAGCCAGTAGGGCGTCTCCGGCGCGAAGAGCATCGCCAGGAACATCATGAGGACGGGGGCGCAGCAGACGTAGCAGCTGACGCGCCACGAGAAGAAGGCGCCCGCGAAGTACGACAGGACGACGCCGAAGGTGATGAAGAGGGACGGCACGGAGCCCAGCCGCCCGCGCATCCGCGCCTCGGGGATCTCGCTGCAGTACACCTGCAAGGGCGGGAGAGACGATGACGTCGCGATGGGCGGGGGAGGGACTGTCCTTTGTGAAAAGAGCATTGCAGCCAGAAAAGGCAAATGCAGTACATTCATAAAGTTGCGTTATAGCACGAAGCCGTTATTGTGATTACTAAAGTGATACCAATTTCCTATTTCCTAATTATTACACAGGCAATTCCTACTTATTACACAGGGAATCGAATGATAATTATCGATCCCAGCAACACAGCCAATTGCCCCACAGCCAACTAACTGACCGGCCCGGTGGAGAACAAGAAAGCCGTAGCCAAGCCGCACACGGCCCTCCCCGTCAAGACCACCGCAAAGTTGGGAGCCAGCGCCATCGTGAGCCATCCCAGGAGCAGCAGGGGAGCCATCGCAAGCAGGGTCGTTCGGCGACCTAGCTTGTCCATGACCCTGCCTGCCACCACGCTGCCGGCGAGGGAGCCCACGGAGATGATGCTCGCTGGAAGGCAAAGGAAGGTGGACATTTTGCGGATTAATTAAAAGGGAAAATGATTGGAATTATTGTTAAGGGTTGACTCTTGCAGCTGAGATTCAGGTTGGGTTTCTGTTCGCGGGACTGGTTTTGCAGCCATTAGGTTATCGCACTCGAAATATGGAGGTTGGTTAAGTGGTCGTAAAATTAATGAAATATAATGCATGCATGAATATATATTACGCACACATATCTACACACACACACACACACACACACATATATATATATATATATATATATATATATATATATATATATATATATATATATATATATATATATGTATATATATGTATATATATATATATATATATATATATATATATATATATATATATATATATATAGAGAGAGAGAGAGAGAGAGAGAGAGAGAGAGAGAGAGAGAGAGATATTGCTGAGTATATACTATAAATATATATTTTTTTGACAACCTTTCTGCCAACATAAGAACCTCTTAGGGTTTTTTGACAAGTATAGACTTCAGCGACACTTGAATGGCCGAACTCTTACCTATATAAGAGCTTTTAATGAGGAGTGAGGCGACATAACATCTTGTGTGTGTGTGTGTGTGTGTGTGTGTATGTGTGTGTTTGTGTGTGTTTATGTGTGCCTCCGATGATAAAACATTAATTCAGTGTGTGATGGAATAATGGAATAAACAGGCCTTACCAATGGACAAAAAGATGATCAAAGTGTGTTGCAAAGAGAGAACTGCCGAATACTTAATG
>BOPN01004083.1:115000-117500 GCA_017312705.2 Penaeus japonicus | reverse complement strand
AACAAGCGAGGAAGATGGAGACGAAATTTTGATATAAAGAGTAATAGCGTGAATAGGAGACTGATAGGAATACATCTTGCCACGGCGATAAAGACCGGTCTGAGTTTGCTTGCAAGCGACTACGTATGCTTTCGTGAGCGGTCTGTTCTTTAACTATAATATGAGAGAGCCAGGACAGAGCCAGGACTAACAGACGTTAAAACTCAGTATTGGAGTACGTAGCAACTCAAAACTGGGTCGGATTACACTCACGGTGAAAAAAAAAAAAAACGGTTAAAAGAGGGGGACAGGCTGTTTGCCTTTGTTTATGGCCTGAGGAACAAGGGGAAGGGAGGGGAGGGGGAGGGAGAGGAGGGTAGGGGAGAGGAGGGGAGGGGAGGGGAGGGAGGGAGGGAGGGAGGGAACATATGGGATGGCAAGTTATAATGAATATCAGTTCAAAATGTGATTGTTAGAATACACAGACGGGTTTTGAACGCGTTATCAGAACTATTATAAGAGACAAGTCATATTTTGGTTAGCTAGTGATAATGATTTAAAATTAAGCGTGAGAACACATCGAAAACATCTGGCCAGTTTGAAGAAAAAGGATTTTTTCTTAACGTGGGTCTTTCTAATGTGGGTCTTTCTTAACCTGAATCTTTCTTAACCTGAATCTTTCTTAACCTGGGTCTTTCTTAACCTGAATCTTTCTTAACCTGAATCTTTCTTAACCTGAATCTTTCTTAACCTGGGTCTTTCTTAACCTGAATCTTTCTTAACCTGGGTCTTTCTTAACCTGAATCTTTCTTAACCTGAATCTTTCTTAACCTGAATCTTTCTTAACCTGGGTCTTTCTTAACCTGAATCTTTCTTAACCTGAATCTTTCTTAACCTGAATCTTTCTTAACCTGAATCTTTCTTAACCTGAATCTTTCTTAACCTGAATCTTTCTTAACCTGAATCTTTCTTAACCTGGGTCTTTCTTAACCTGAATCTTTGTTAACCTGAATCTTTCTTAACCTGAATCTTTCTTAACCTGAATCATTCTTAACCTGAATCTTTCTTAACCTGAATCTTTCTTAACCTGAATCTTTCTTAACCTGAATCTTTCTTAACCTGAATCTTTCTTAACCTGAATCTTTCTTAACCTGAATCTTTCTTAACCTGAATCTTTCTTAACCTGAATCTTTCTTAACCTGAATCTTTCTTAACCTGAATCTTTCTTAACCTGAATCTTTCTTAACCTGAATCTTTCTTAACCTGAATCTTTCTTAACCTGAATCTTTCTTAACCTGAATCTTTCTTAACCTGAATCTTTCTTAACCTTGGTCTTTCTTAACCTACAGATCTTTCTTAACCTGAATCTTTCTTAACCTGAATCTTTCTTAACGTGGGTCTTTCTTTCTGTTTTCTGAATCTTTCTTAACCTGAATCTTTCTTAACCTGAATCTTTCTTAACCTGAATCTTTCTTAACCTGGGTCTTTCTTAACGTGGGTCTTTCTTAACCCCTGTAGAATCTTTCTTAACCTGAATCATTCTTAACCTGAATCTTTCTTAACCTGAATCTTTCATAACACAGATCTTTCTTAACCTGAATCTTTCTTAACCTGAATCTTTCTTAACCTGAATCTTTCTTAACCTGAATCATTCTTAACCTGAATCTTTCTTAACCTGAATCTTTCTTAACCTGAATCTTTCTTAACCTGGATCTTTCTTAACCTGAATCTTTTCTTAACACAGATCTTCTTAACCTGAATCTTTCTTAACCTGAATCTTTCTTAACCTGAATCTTTCTTAACCTGAATCTTTCTTAACCTTGGTCTTTCTTAACCTGAATCTTTCTTAACCTGAATCTTTCTTAACCTGAATCTTTCTTAACGTGGGTCTTTCTTAACCTGAATCTTTCTTAACCTGAATCTTTCTTAACCTGAATCTTTCTTAACCTGAATCTTTCTTAACCTGAATCTTTCTTAACCTGAATCTTTCTTAACCTGAATCTTTCTTAACCTGAATCTTTCTTAACCTGAATCTTTCTTAACCTGAATCTTTCTTAACCTGAATCTTTCTTAACCTGAATCTTTCTTAACGTTGGTCTTTCTTAACCTGAATCTTTCTTAACCTGAATCTTTCTTAACGAATCTGCTTAACCTGAATCTTTCTTAACCTGAATCTCTCTTAACCTGAATCTTTCTTAACCTGAATCTTTCTTAACCTTAATCTTTCTTAACCTGAATCTTTCTTAACCTGAATCTTTCTTAACCTGAATCTTTCTTAGCAATTCTTTCTTAACCTGAATCTTTCTTAACCTGAATCTTTCTTAACCTGAATCTTTCTTAACCTGAATCTTTCTTAACCTGAATCTTTCTTAACCTGAATCTTTGCTAACCTTGGTCTTTCTTAACCTGAATCTTTCTTAACCTGAATCTTTGCCAACCTGAATCTTTCTTTAACAGTTCTTCTTAACCTGAATCTTTCTTAACCTGAATCTTTCTTAACCTGAATCTTTCTTGACCTGAA
>BOPN01004083.1:107500-110000 GCA_017312705.2 Penaeus japonicus | reverse complement strand
TAGAGAGAGATATATATAGAGACACACATACACACACACACACACACACACACACACACATACATACATACATACATATATATATATATATATATATATATATATATATATATATATATAGTATAGTGTTGTTTCGGTTTCCTTGGCTTCGAACACCCGCAGAAACATTTCACATACTAAGAAAGTTGCAAGTTCAGGTTAGGGACCGGAAAATGCGCCTCTACTTTCTCTCCATAAAGACATATTCATATTCGCTTAAAATGTTCTGTTTCGCTGCAGGTACATACTGTGGGAGAAAGGTAAGGAGGAGCAGCGCACGTTATGCTTTTTATATCATTAACAATGCGAGAGAGAGAGAGAGAGAGAGAGAGGGAGGGAGGGAGGAGGGAGGGAGATAGAGAGGGAGAGAGAAATGAGAGAGAGAGCGTGAAATAGAGTGGAAGAAAGAGAGAAAGAGTGAGAGAGAGAGAGATAGAGAGAGAGAGAGAGAAAGAGAGAGAGGAAGAGGAAGAAAGAGAGAGTGAGATAGAGAGGAAGAAAGAGAAAGAGAGAGATAGAGAGGAAGAAAGAGAGAGAGAGCACGTGAGAGAGAGAGAGAAAGTGAGAGAAAGAGGAAGAGAGAGAGCACGTGAGAGAGAGAGAGATAGACAAAGAGAGAGAGAAAGAGAGATAGATAGATAGATAGAGAGAGAGAGAGAGGGAAGAAGGGGGGATAGGTGGGGGGGAGGGGGAGGAGACTCACAGAGAAAGCTAGACACGTCTTTACCACGTGTGTTTTAGCTTCAACTTTTGCGGCCTATAATATGGCGACATCTGCTTGTATTCGTTTGAAAACCGTTATCCAGGGACTTAAATATATATTCTTTAAGATAACGGGTAAATGAAAAACTAGTCATCGAAATTGATGAAAATATATCAGCTTTTATGCAGATGAATGGTTTTCATTCCTCTCTTAGTTGCTATATTTCTAAACTAATCAACTCTAAATATGTTTCATATTTCCAAAGTCAAGTTCAGTTCCTAATTTCTGTAATCTGCATGGAAAAGAAAACTGAAAAAGTATCTATTACATACAAAATCACGATTGAAAGTCAAAAATAAAAAACACCGAGCAATGCCATTTGTCAAATCCAGAATGACGCTACTTTTACGTTCTCCAAATCCCTTTATGAACCGCGGATCGCCATTTTTCTCCCTCTTTCTGTTCGAGTCACTGAAGGCTGTTAGTAAGGTCTTTACCATGGCCAAAGGCAAGAAGGAATCTCCCGAGGGAAGCTCAGGTAGCAGCGAAGAAATGTTTGAATCAGATTCAAGTGGCGAAACCGCTTCTCCCCAGCAAGCTGGTAATGAAGTCACGAAGCCAACCTATCTGACGATGATTCTGGAAGCCGTCTTGGCTCTCAACGACCGCTACGGCTCCTCTCGCCAGTCTATCGTGAAGTTCATCGGCCACCAGTATGGCCTTGACATGAAGAAGTCTACCGGCCGCATGAACCAGGCGATTAAGAGGGCCCTGGACATGGGGATCTTGAAACATACGACGGGATCGGGAGTCGTAGGATCCTTCAAGATTGGTCACGTGGGTTTAAATGCCTCAGCGGCTGCTAGAAACATCGTTTCCAAGCTGAGCGTGAAGAATGTTGGTATTAAGAAAGCTGTGGAGCTGGCCATCCTCAAGAAAGCGGTAAAAAAGGTCGCTAAAGGTAAGGGTAAGGATAAGGCCTCGAAGAAACCCCCCCCCAAGAAGGCCGTGAAAAAAGTTACTAAGAAGGGTACGGCAAAGAAAGCCGCCGTCAAAAAGCAGTCCAAGAAGGCCGTCGCCAAGGCAGGGAAGAAGCAGCCGGCTGCCCAGAAGACAACCAAGCAAAGTCCTGCCAAGAAAGGGGCCAAGAAACCCATTCCGAAAAAGGTCGCCAAGAAGTAGGAGTGTTGAGAGATTCTTCGGATGAAATGCACTGTGAAAGGAACCATGATTTTTACCTTGTCTTTTCTTATGTATTGAATTATTACAATTTTCTTGCAAATTGCACAATTTCATTGTACTCTTAATTTTGTTTTCTGAAGTAAAAACTATTTTGTGAATAGTGTTTTATTCTCCACAACATGATATAAAATGTATATGATTTGCTTGAACAATGTTTTGGATAAATTTTTAATATGAATATAAAATGAAAGTCAATTTCGTTGAAAAAAATATATGGATGAAATCACCAGACAAACAATTTTGACACGAAACTGAGAAAATCTGATACTTGAAATTAATGCAATATCCACTCCAGAAGTAAAAATTTTTTTTTATTAAACTGAATTAATCAAAGTAAGTGAGAAAGGGAACTGGCAATATAAGACCGACCGATGGACTCTCACTCAAAGTATCTACGAATTCTCACCAAGACGATTGATTGCATTGCATCGTAACATCTTAATAGTGGGAGATCGGTCCCCCAGCAGCAACGAGTGACACGGAGGGTATCAACACTACTCCCTTCCTTAAGACTAT
>BOPN01004083.1:97500-102500 GCA_017312705.2 Penaeus japonicus | reverse complement strand
GTAAGATACACAGCAGGTGAAATTGAGGATTTTGAGGTCACTGTTGGTTTACATCAGGGTTCAGCATTGAGTCCATTTTTATTTGCCATCACCATGGATTGTATGGCAAGGGAGATATATAGAGAGGCACTATGTGATATGTTGTTTGCAGATGTTAATACAGAGACGAGAGAGGAGGCAGATGAAAGGTTGGAGTGATGGCGGGAAGAGATGGAGGATAGCGGCAAGAGAATTAGTAGAGAAAA
Source organism: Penaeus japonicus (assembly GCA_017312705.2). NCBI lineage: Eukaryota > Metazoa > Arthropoda > Malacostraca > Decapoda > Penaeidae > Penaeus > Penaeus japonicus. The sequence continues at coordinate 102,255 of BOPN01004083.1, read as the reverse complement.
GATGGAGTACTTGAGGGTAGCTTCAGACATGGAAGATGAGAGGGAAGTGGGGCAGTGATGCTTATGCAAGAAGAAATGGTTAGAGGAGTAGAAGAGTTCGAGTACTTGGGGTCAATGGTGCAGGCAGATGGAGGGTCAGAGAAGGAGGTAGCTAGAGGAATACAAGCAGGATGGGGAGCGTGGAAGATCACAGGACTGATGTGTGACAGAAGAGTACCAGAGATGGTGAAAGGGAGAATGTACAAGACCATGGTGAGACCTGCGATGATGTATGGGATGGAAGCAGTGGCGGTCACTAGGAAACAGATGTGAGTAGCAGAAACAAAGATGCTGAGATGGTATCTTGGACTGACATTGAAGGAGGGGATTATGAACAAAAGAGTGAGAGAAAAGTGGCAGCAGGAGGGTTGAGAGAAAAGTTGAGAGAGGCCAGGTTGAGGTGGTTGGGGCACGTTGTGTAGAGAGGGGAGAGATACATAGAGAACAGAGTGAGGAAGGAGGTGGTTGGGCAGAGAAAGAGGGGAAGATCAAAGAGAAGGGCTGTGTGAAGGAAGATATGAACACAAGGGGGTTAAAGGAGGAAGATGCAAAAGACAGAACACTATGAAGAAAATCCACACTGGCGAAGAAGAAAGAGAGAAAGAGAAAGGTGGGGGGGGGCGACCCATAGCCACAGCTAGACAGACAGATAAGTGGACAGACAGATAGTTCAAAAAAGTGCAAACGCATGATTTTACACCAAGTGTGCTTCAGCTTGAATTTTTGCGGCCTATATGACTATAACAGATTGCATTTGTTAGAAAACCCTTGTTCAGAGACTTCTATTCATACTTTATAGGAGAATTGGTAAATGAGAAAGTAGTTATCAAATATGATGTAAATAAATTAGCCATAGCACAGTCTGAAGAAGGCCCTGAGCATGGGGATCTTAAAGCATACATCGGGAATGGGAGTTCTAGGATCTTTCAAGATTGGTCCCATGAATATAACTGCATCAGAGGATGCTAGAAATACTGTTTCCAATTTCGGTACAAAGAAGGAAGTAGCTAGGAGAGCTGTACTAAAGGTCAAGGAGGCTAGAAAAACGGCCGGTGCAAAAGCTGCAGCTAAAAAGATGAACAAGAATGTTGCTTCCAAGAAACTTTCCTGCGAAGAAGGCTGCCAAAAAAAATTACGAAGAAGGATGTTAAGAAAGAAGGGAAGAAGCCAGCTGCCCAGAAGACGACCAAGCAAAGTCCTGCCAAGAAAGGGGCCAAGAAACCCATTCCGAAAAAGGTCGCCAAGAAGTAGGAGTGTTGAGAGATTCTTCGTAAGAACTTCACTAAAAGGAACCATGATGTTTACCTTGTCTTTTTACCCATGAATCGAAATGTTATCATTTTCTTGCAGATTGCAAATTTTCATGATATGGTAAACATTTACGAAGTAAAAAAACATTTTGTGAAGTGTTTTATTCTCCACAACGTGATATAGCGAATGCATGTAAATTAAATAATTGCAATATATATGAAATGTAAAAAAACAAACAATATGATTCTAACGCTAAAGAAAAAAATCAAAATATAAATTCCGAAGACTTCTTATACTTATCTACTAGTATATATACTAAATATTGAAAGGGAGAAACGGAGCCAACACCAAAATCTGAAGTCTGCCCTTATTGGCTGAAAGGTAGTAATTACTTTGAACCTTTTATAACATTTATCTTAACCTGCTTGTATAGGAGAGCTGTCCAATAGAAGAAAGTGTTAGCTTTAATAGCTAGTACCATCCTTATATTCTGTTACACATTTGATAATTCAAGATCACGACAAATAAAAAACCGCGCTTATTCGTAATTTTATTCCTTTTGTGAGCTTTATATGTGTTAGTTTTAAAAGATTGAAATAAAAGAAAGTTTCGTGTCTGCTTAAACCTGTTCAGTAATGTAATCAAAAGGTTTTTACATTATGCTTAGCCAAAGGTATGGAGGCCGTGGCGGTCACTCGACTATCAAGTTGGTCTTGAATGCAAGATAAACTTAATTGGATCTTCCTTCCATAGTCCATTCAATAATGATACTCGTTTCTCCATGCAAAAATATCTTGATGTATTATATATAAATAGATATGACTTGGAATGCAGTATAATGAAGAAAAAAAAAATCTACCAATATATTTGTAACAATGTCTTGTTTAGATTAAAAGAAAAGAAAAAAGAAAAAACAAACAAACATGTAGGCATTCTACCCCAGCCTCAGTTTCAAATTGAATTCTGTAGAATGTAACTAATATAAATGCGAAAAAAAAATTGTTTATCACACACACACAAGGATAAACAACAGCTTTAATCGGTCTATAGTAACTTGCCAGGGAGTTTTATTATTTATTTGCGTCTTTTACCCCCTTTTGGTTCTCACTTATGATCCTTGGAATGGTTCAGCCACTCGAAGATCAAAAGGAAACTTGGTTCACATCCGAACCACATCCATTTACAAATATGCTCAAAGCAAGTAAACAAAAAACAGAACCCAGCACAATGAATATAAGAAGTGTAGTGTATAGCAGTGGGAGCAAAGTGGTGTTTGACGGTATCAGCCAAGTACAAATAAGGCAATGTTGAGAAAGAGAGAAGAATTCCAACTTGCTAGGAGTCGCCATACTCTATTTTCAACCGTTTCTGTTTATACACTCGCCTGTCAGGAAATTTATATCAAACCAAAGTCATTGCTTCCCAAGGGGGCTTACTTCACTTCTGTTGACCATAAGTAACTCTAGCCTTGTCAAAATCAGGAATGACAGTAGTGTTATTTAAGAGCAAATATGGTTTACACGGCAAGGTTAGTTTATAACTTTTTTATTTTCAGTTTCAGCTCCAGTGCTTTAGTTCTTAGATGGAGAGGTCTATCTTTGCTTACATAAGAATAATGAACTTTAGAAGTGGACACGCGCTGAATGAAAATAATATCGTCATATTATAAAACAAAGTAAAAGGTAGTCTAGTCAAGCGGTCGGAGAAGTTCGCTATGCTTTCGATGGCTTTGGCTTCTACTTCGAGTTTGTGAGGATAGTTTGATATAAGCTTCGGGACATGATTGTTCGTTAGTGAATGATTCAAATAGACTTTTATCGATCGAAATATTTTTGTTCATTATACAATCTAACAACTCATTATACTATTATACCATCTAACAGTTTCTAATTAAGAAACTTTTGATAAAATATATTATACTTCAAAAAATAAACCCACCGCACTTTAGAATATTCAAGTCCTCAATAGAATCAACATTGGCAGTGACCACAGGATGCTGAAAGGATGCAATATGACTTCTCTTCTTTCGCTACATAGGACAACGTCGTCTGCAAACATCATAGACCACGGCGCTCCTTTCCTAAGCCCATCAGTTAACTTATCCATGATAACAGCAAACAAGAATGGGCTTAGGGTTGAATCCTGATGTAATCTAACTTCCACCTTTAACCCTTCTGTGGTACCCACTCCACTTCTCACTGCTGTCATACACTCATTATACATAACTTGGACCACCCTTACATACATTTCAGGTGTCGATGACTCCCGCATACAGTGCCACAGTTCTTCTCTTGGTACTCTATCATATGCCTTCTCCAGATCAATGAACACACAATCCAGTTGCTTTTTTCCCTCTGTGCTTCTACATCAACATTCGCAGTGCAAAAATGGCATCTGTGGCACTTCTCCCTGGCATAAAACCAAACTGTTCATCACAGATTCTGCAGCAGCTCCTTAGCCTTGTGTCTATCACCCTTTCCCACAACTTCATTGTATGACTCATTAGTTTCATGCCCCGGTAGTTACCACAATCCTGCGAGTCTCCTTTGTTCTTTTAAATGGGTATCAATGTGCTCTTTCTCCGCTCATCTGGCATTCTCTCTCCTACAAGAATTTTGTTGAATAAAGATGTTAAGTATCCAACCCCTGCTTCTTCTAGACTTATCCATGCATCTATAGGAATGTTATCTGGTCCTAAAGCTTTGCCTCTCTTCATCATCTTCAGTGCCTTGTTTACCTCGTCCTGTGTTATTCCTGCAACCATTAATTCTGCCATCACCCCATTTTCCTCTCTCATGTCCCTGGGGTTTTCAACATTCATCAGCTCTTCAAAGTAGTCTTTCCATCTCTGCAGCACCTCCTCCTCGATGGTCAACACTCTATCCTCAGCGTCCTTTATCAGCCTGATTTGTTGTACATCCTTTGCTGCTCTATCCTTCTGCTTTGCCACTCTATACACCAAGTTTTCCCCCTCTTTCGTATCCAGCTTCTCATATATCTCCTCACTCGCTTCTTTCTTTGCTTTCACTGCTGCCACCTTTGCCTTTTTCTTCGCTTCCTTGTACAAAAACTCAGATCTTTTCTTTTGTGCCACTCTTTCCATGCTTCTTTCTTTCTCACAATAGCTTCCTGTACTTCTTCGTTCCACCACCATGTTTCCTTGTCCTCCTTCTTTTGAACTGTGTCTTTTCAGGCTGAGTTCCTTTGTTGTTACCCGCAATACATTCGATAAGTCTACCCAGGTGTTATCTTCCTCCCACTTCATCTTCTGGTTTACCTCCAGTTTAAAATTTTGCTCCAAAGTCTTTTTCTTGCAGTCTCCACCACTTGATTCTAGGTTCTACCTTTACCTCTCTTCTCCTTTGGCTCATCAGCCTCATTTTCCCAATGACTACGTGTTTTGCCACGCCTTCACCTGGAATGACCTTACAATCTCTGCCTTCCTTCAAATGCACTCTGTGGCAC
>BOPN01004083.1:65000-72500 GCA_017312705.2 Penaeus japonicus | reverse complement strand
TGTCAAGGAAAAAATGTATCAACCGCATTGAAAAGGGTGTCAGGATTTGGCAGAGAGACTGTCCAGTACGACTTTCTTTTCTCAACGCAACAGACATGCAACAGCCTAAATCGGGTGCTTCATCCTCACAAGGCATGGCAGCACCCCGTTTTTTTTTCACCAAGGAAGTTCAAAGCAGCGTGAGGGAGACAGCAATGCATGAGCATACAGACAACAACGAGGTGGCGCAAAAGAGGGCGCTGACGGAAACAGCAGTGGCACAGGTCAACGAGAGGACTCTGACTCTGTTTCTCTCTCTCTCTCTCTCTAATTGTTATTATTAATATCATCATTATCAGTATTGTTACCATTGTTTAATCATTGTTATTGTTATCATTACTATTGTTATCATTATCCCTATCATTATGCTTATTCTTATCATAATTATCATTGCTGTTATTTCTATTGTTATTATTGATATAATTTTCACCATTATTACTAATATTCTAATTAGTGTTATTTAATTCATCTTTGTTCAATACTCCATATAATCAATTAATTCTCAATTTCCAACAAAATTATTGTTTCTTCTATCTATGTTATTCCTTTTCAAATATTCCCCTTTCAATCTCCCTTTTGTTTTACCTATTCTCTCCACTCCACCGCCCCCCCCCCCACATTTTTATATGGAGATACAACTAACTGAATTTTATTTTAAACTTCGTCATGTTTATTTTTGTCCCAGTGCCCTCTACCGACACGTTCTTGGCCAACGATGAACTTCGAGGTAAGATTATTTCTTTGACTTTGACTTTGGATTCTTTGAGGTGTCGAGAGAGTGGGGTGGGGGGTAATGAGGGGGGGAAGGAAGAGAGGGAGGGAGGGGATGAGGGATAAATGTTGGGAGTGGACGGGTTGAAGAGGGGAAAAGGGGGTGTAGAAGAGGGGAATGAAGGGAGGGAGGGAAGGGTAGGATAGGGAGATAGGGATGAAGTCTAAGATGGAGAGCGAGAGAGAATGGGAGAAAGAGACCGAGAGTGAGAGAAAGAGAGAGAGAGAGAGAGAGAGAGAGAGAGAGAGAGAGAGAGAGAGAGAGAGAGAGAGAGAGAGAGAGAGAGAGAGAGAGAGAGAGAGAGAGAGAGGAAGATAGATAGAGAGCGAGCGAGAGAGAGAGTGATTGGGTGTGTAAGTGAAAGAGAGAGAGAGAGAGAGAGAGAGGGGAGGGATAGATAGATAGAGAGCGAGAGAGAGAGAGCAAACGAGAGAGAGAGTGATTGAGTGTGTAAGTGAGTGAGTGAGAGAGAGAGAGAGAGAGAGAGAGAGAGAGAGAGAGAGAGAGAGTAGGGGGGGGGGAGATAGATAGATAGAGAGCAAACGAGAGAGAGAGATAGATAGAAAGCGAGCGAGAGAGAGAGAAAGAGAGTGAGAGCGAGCGAGTGATTGGGTGTGTAAGTGTGAGAGAGAGAGAGAGAGAGAGAGAGAGAGAGAGAGAGAGAGAGAGAGAGAGAGAGAGCGAGCGAGAGAGAGAGAGAGCAAACGAGAGAGAGAGTGATTGAGTGTGTAAGTGAGTGAGTGAGAGAGAGAGAGAAAGAGAGAGAGATGGAGAGAGAGACTAGGGGGGGGAGATAGAAAGACAGAGAGCGAGCGAGAGAGAGAGAGCAAACGAGAGAGAAAGTGATTGTGTATGTTGAGAGAGGAGCGAGAGAGAGAGCGAAAGAGAGTGAGAGCGAGCGAGAGAGAGAGTGATTGGGTGTGTAAGTGAGAGAGAGTGAGAGAGAGAGAGGGGGGGGATAGATAGATAGAGAGCGAGCGAGAGAGCGAGAGAGAGAGTGATTGAGTGTGTAAGTGTGTGTGTGAGAGAGAGAGAGAAAGAGAGAGAGAGGGAGAGAGAGAGTAGGGGGGGGGATAGATAGAGAGAGCGAGCGAGAGAGAGAGAGCAAACGAGAGAGAAAGTGATTGTGTATAAGTGAGAGAGAGAGAATAAAAAATAGATAGATAGAGAGCGAGCGAGAGAGCGAGAGAGAGAGCGAAAGAGAGTGAGAGCGAGCGAGAGAGAGAGTGATTGGGTGTGTAAGTGAGAGAGGGTGAGAGAGAGAGGGGGGGGGGGATAGATAGATAGAGAGCTAGCGAGAGAGCGAGAGAGAGAGTGATTGAGTGTGTAAGTGTGTGTGTGTGTGTGAGAGAGAGAGAGAGTGATTGAGTGTGTAAGTGAGAGAGAGAGAGAGAGGACACAGACACACGTTCAGAGTAAGATGGACTTCGATATCCTTGATTATTCTTTCATAAAATGAATAATGAAATTAATATGATTTATATTAATTCACACTGTATGTTTCAGCTTACGTCATCATGCTTATGGAAATAACGCGTTACAGAGTATTTACACCAAACTTCAATAAAGGTAAGAACTTCCTTAAGACATAAAATTTATTATGAATATAATTTATATGTGTGGAAGGATTATGAATCTTATGTAATTTCTGTATGATATAGGAATAAAAAAGTCCCCCCTCGGAAGTTATTCGCTCGTTAACATTCTGCTTTCTATAATAGCATCATCTTTTCCTTCCATTTTTTTTTCATCGTGTCTCTTCTTATCCCTTTCGCCTCTTTGAACCACGCCCATGTATTTCTTTTATATCTCTTTTCTACGTATCAATTTCAAGTTCTTCATTTCCTTTCTTCATCTCCCCTACCTCTCTCTCTCTCCCTTACATCACATGGTAGCTCCCTCCTTTTCCCTCCCTCTTTTCACCTCCCTTATCGCCCTCTCGTATCTACCTTACTCCCCCTCTCTGGCTTCCCTCATTTCCCATCTCTTTCCATTCCTATCTCCCCTCTCTCAGCACCCTCCTTTCCCCTCTCATAATCCTCACTCCTTTCCCTCTCTCCCAACTCCCTCACTTCCCTGCTTTCGTCTTCCAAATTTCCCCTCTCTCACGTCCCTCATTCTCCCTCTCTCCCCTCCCTCATTCTCCCTCTCTCACGTCCCTCCTTTTCTATCTCCATCCCTCATGTCACAGCCTTTGTCGTTCCAGGAAAATACCTCATGTACGCGGTGGATGGTCAGAGGTGTCTCCCCTTTCTCCATGAGGGGAGATCTTACTATGGTTGCGTGGAAGAGGAGGGCGCCCTCAACCATAAACCTTGGTGTGCCGTTAAGGTGGACAGAGATTCTAGGCCTATTGAAAAAGGGATTTGTCCTTTGCATTGGCGTAAGTTTTGGGTTTATTGATATTTTTTTGTTGTTTTTGTTTTATAAAAAGTTGTATGTGCGAAATATAAGAAATGTGTTGTTGTTTGTTTGTTTGTGTGTTTGTTTGTGTGTGTTTTGTGTGTGTTTGTTTGTAGGTGTGTTTTTGTGTGTGTTTGTTTGTTTGTGGGTGTGTGTGTGTTTGTGTGTGTTTTGTGTGTTTGTTTATGTGTGTGTGTGTTTTAGCGTTGTGTGTAGATGTACGAAAGTTTGTGTGTATGTCAGTAAGTTTATTTGTTACTGGGGTTATGTTTTGTGTACTAATTCATGTGTGTTTTTTTTGTACTTATATTTTGAATTAGATACTAATACTCTTGTGGAACAGACAGTACATACGATACATAGAACGGTCCTTATCAACAAAGAATCGTATTATTAATTCTAAAGTATATTTTTTTCCGTCTTAGATACACCATAATTTCATATCATCAATTATCACACAGTATTATCATATATACATTTTTTGGTTTTTCATCTACGATGTTATTTATATTTTATTGTTAAATCTCGTTTTATTCTTACTTATTATTTTTTATTATTATTATTATCTATTATTTTTTGTCTTACTTACTATTTTTCTTAATTATCAATCATATCAGATTATTAATTCATATCGTCCAAGTCACAATGTCATGAGATTTTTTTTTTTTTTTTTTTTTTTTTTTTTTTTTTTTTTTTTTTTTTTTTTTTTTTTTTTTTTTTTTTTTTTTTTTTTTTTTTTTTTTTTTTTTTTTTTGTTCATCCTTCTTTAATCCGTTTCTTTCTCCTTCTGTTTCCATTCTTTTTAATCTTCATCTCCTCCTTCTTTTATCTATTTTTCTTTCTTTCTTTCTTTCTCCTTCTCTGTTTTCCTTCATTCTTTGATCTTCATCTCTTACTTCTTTCATCTGCCTCTTTCTTTATTTCTCCTTCTCTGTTTCTACTTCTTTTTATCATCATCTCTTTTTCTTCCTTCCTTCTGTTTATTTTTTTTTATGTTTTTTTTTTCTTTCTCTCGTTTATTCATTTATGGATTTTTTATTCGTTTCATTATAATTATTATTATTTTTTTTATTATCATTTTTTAAACATTAATATCATTTTTATCATCATTCTTATCATCATCATTATTGTTTTTATTATCATCATTGCTATCAGTATTATAACCATTATTAACATCCTTATCATTGGTGTTATTATAATTAATAGTAGTAGTACCACAATTATCATCATTATCATTATCATAACCATTATCACAATTCTTATTATAACTATCATCCTAATTATCCTAATTACCATAGTTATCATTTATTATTATCATTAATAGTAGTAGTACCACAATTATCATCATTATCCTTATCATTATCATAATTATTATCGCAATTCTTATTATAACTATCATCTTAATTATCCTAATTACCATAGTTATCATTTATTATTATCATTAATAGTTATTTTTTCGCTTTTAACAGGTTATTGGCTTTACTTCCTCAACCCGTACATGCATGTTTGGTCGACCTTGTCACGTAAGTCAGTGAGTCGTTTGTGGTAAGACGGTGAGTCGTTTGTGGTGAGTCGGTAAGTCGTTTGTGGTTAGTCGGTGAGTCGTTTGTGGTAAGTCGGTGAGTCGTTTGTGGTGAGTCGGTGAGTCGTTTGTGGGAAGTCGGTGAGTCGTTTGTGGTAAGTCGGTGAGGCGTTTGTGGTAAGTCGGTGAGGCGTTTGTGGTAAGTCGGTGAGGCGTTTGTGGTAAGTCGGTGAGTCGTTTGTGGTAAGTCGGTGAGGCGTTTGTGGTAAGTCAGTGAGTCGTTTGTGGTAAGTCGGGGAGTCATTCTCGGTAAGTTAGTGACTCGTTTGTGATAACTCGGTGAGTCGTTCTTGGTAAGTTAGTGACCCGTTTGTGGTAAGTTGGTGAGTCGTTCTTGGTAAGTTTATGAGTCTCGTGATAAGTCGGTGAGTCACTCGTAGGAAACCAATGAGTCTCTCGTGGTGAGTTAGCCTGTCTCTCGGGCTGCGAGATAATTAGGCTATGTGAGTATGCTTCATGTCTTCTTTTTGTTGTTATTTTTGTTTTCTTTATTTATCAATTTCTTCTTATGCTCCTTCTCCTTCTCCTACACCTACCCCTCATCTTCTTTTTCTTCTTTCTCCTCCTTCTCCTGCTGCCGCTGTTGCTACATCTCCTCCTCCTCTCCTACCACCTCCTCCTCTTCACCCTCGTCATCGTCCTCCTCCTCCGTCTCCTCCACCTTCTCTTTCTCCCCTACTACTCCCCCTTCTCCCTCCTCCTCCTCCTCCTCCTCCTCTCTCTGCTCCTCCTCTCTCTGCTTCCTTTTCTCTCCTACACCTCCTCCTTCTTTCTTCATTTTCCTCCTCCTCCTCCTTTTCTTCTTCTTCCTCCTCCTCCTCTCTCTGCTCCTACTATCTCTTCCTCTTCTCTCCTACACTTCCTCCTTCTTTCTTCATTTTTCTTCTTCTGTGTTTTGTTCCTAAGTCAACCAAAGCTGAGGCCCTGTGTTTTAAATCTTCCAAAAGCAGAACTATTCAAAAATCACAAAGGCAGTTTTCCTGCAATCATTCGTGCAAGATTATAGTTATCCCCCTAAATTGCAGACAAGAAGAAGGAGCTTGATTTATTCCTCTCCTGCAACTATTTACAAGTAAGACACTTTCTTCCAATCATTCGTGCAGGATTATAGTTACAACCCCCCCCCCCCCCTAAAGTTACACACAAAAAAGGGGGGTGTTGATTCATCACTCAGTTGCAATTTCAAGTTGCAATTTCCTCCTTCGGTAGATCCCGCGGGGAGCATCACAACAGAGAGTGGTGAACAGTGTGTGTTGCCGTTCGTGTATAAGGGAATCCTGTACAACCAGTGTGTGGAGGAGGCGGGGATACGGCCTTGGTGCTCTGTCCGCAGTGATGGAGCCGGCAGGGTCATCCGGAAGGGAAAATGTAGAACGGATGTGGGTAAGGATACTTTTCTTTGAGGGTATAAACACATACACACATACACATACACACACACACACACGCGTACACTCATACATGTACACACACACACACACACACACACACACACACACACACACACGTACACACACACACACACACACACACACACACACACGTACACACACACACACACAAATATAGAAAGTTTTCTATAATATTCGTTACCCGATTGGTATAGTTAGTTTAGTTTAGATCTTTATTTACCACCCTGGCTAACTGCACAGGCATGGGCAAGCCTGACATTGTTGCTAACATTGTATTACAAATTAAGGTAATAACATTATTATATTCTATAGTATATCAACTGTGAATAGACATTTGATAAATGTTGTAATAGGGTATCATATACCGAATTTCGGATATAGCATAAGTACATCTTCTAGCACAGTTGATGTTATGAAATAATTACATAACTCTGCATACCTCATGCTAGGTGGCCTGAAAGGTTGTATCATATGGCACTCTGAAATGTAATGTTCAAGTGTTCGTTTATACTCTTCGTTGCAAAGTCTGCATTTAGTTTCTTCTACATTGCATTCTGAACTGACCTGCCAATACATTCTGTATCCAAGTCTAATTCTTGCAGTCACAATATCACATTGTCTTGTCCTTGTCTTGTATGAACCATAAATGAATCTCTCCTGCGAGAACTGGTGAAAATATTGTATGCTACAGCTTTCAGGTCTTTGAGAGTTTATCTCCATCAAGTCCTCCCTATTGGAGGTTCTTATTATGTGTGAGATCCTAGCAAGAGGTATGCCAAAGTCTATATCCACAATTTGCTTATCACATCCTGCCCTCGCTAAGCGATCAGCATGATCATGTTTAGCGATTCCAACATGCGATGGTATCCACACAAAATGTATAACATGTCCCCGTTCCTTGGCGCGATGTACATTTATTCTTATATCATTTACGATATTTCCAACACCTTTATCAAGAGTGTTCAGAGCCAGGAGAGCACTCTGCGAGTCGCAGAAAATTACTCCTGAGCCATGAGTTAACAAAAAGTCTGTGGCTATGAGTATTCCTGCCAACTCAGTTTGCGTAGTGCTCGCCCAGTCATGAACACTCCTACAATCTTGGTGCTGTTGGTATAGTAAGGTAAAACAGGAGTGTCATGACCGTAGAGTTAAACGCCAACATCCACGCTGTATTTTCTTTAAATGGGTTTACTTCAATATAAACACTCCTGTATTGTCTACACCATGGTATCATATTCGTATGAAGAAAAGCTCTACACATCATGAATCATACATGCAAACCATGATAATAA
>BOPN01004083.1:47500-60000 GCA_017312705.2 Penaeus japonicus | reverse complement strand
CAAGGGCTGTTTGTTTTAGGGTTTGAGGCTCGGTACCCCAACTTGTACTTGTCAGCTTGCATATGATGTTATTCCGTGGTGCTACCTTCTTTTTTATTTTTTCTATGTGTTACCGGAAGGTTAAAGTTCGATCTAAAGTTATACCAAGATAAATAGGTATGGAGACATGTTCCAGTTTGGTGTTGTTCCATGTTTTCTTTTTTTTCATTTTAATTTTTTTTTATCTTTTTATTTTTTATGTTTTGCTGTGGTTGTCTATGGGAAATGCGCATACCTAGGTCTTGCTAGGGTTGGCATTGAGGGACCAATTGTTGCAATATTCTGAGTAGTGTGATAGGACATCAGAAAGTCCGCCTTCTATTGCATTCTATTGTTTTTTGACTGGATTGAGAGGCACAGGTTATCCACATACAGTAGATGATCCTGCGTATGTTTTGTGCCTCTGGTCATTTGTGTATATATTGAAAAGAATTGGGGCGAGAACTGAACCGTGGGATAATCCATTTGTATGTTATCTCCATCTGCAATGTTTCCTTCTCACATACATATAACCTCGGTAACCTGATTTGGGACTTGAATTTGTGATTCCGTGGCTGCCAAGTGCCTGCGGGAGTTGTTCGTAAAAATTCGCTATCACTGCTCTGCTAAGAGCATATAGGTAAGTTCCATGACGTCTCTTAAGGCGTCTATTTGGACAACTCTTTTAGTGGGTCGTGTAGCCGAGCGGTCTCGCCGCCGCACCTGTCAATCTTACAGCGCGGGTTCGAGTCCCGGTCAGGGAGGTAAAAATTTGTATATATTAAAAATGCATTACTGCATTCTACCATCTTCTCACATACATATAACCTCGGTAACCTGATTTGGGACTTGAATTTGTGATTCAGTGGCTGCCAAGTGCCCGCAGGAGTTGTTCGTAAAAATTTGCTATCACTGCTCTGCTAAGAGCATATAGGTAAGTTCCATGACGTCTCTTAAGGCGTCTATTTGGACAACTCTTTTAGTGGGTCGTGTAGCCGAGCGGTCTCGCCGCCGCACCTGTCAATCTTATGGCGCGGGTTCGAGTCCCGGTCAGGGAGGTAAAAATTTGTATATATTAAAAATGCGTTACTGCATTTTACCATCTTCTCACATACATATAACCTCGGTAACCTGATTTGGGACTTGAATTTGTGATTCCGTGGCTGCCGAGTGCCTGCGGGAGTTGTTCGTAAAAATTCGCTATCACTGCTCTGCTAAGAGCATATAGGTAAGTTCCATGATGTCTCTTAAGGCGTCTATTTGGACAACTCTTTTGTCAGGTCGTGTAGCCGAGCGGTCTCGCCGCCGCACCTGTCAATCTTACAGCGCGGGTTCGAGTCCCAGTCAGGGAGGTAAAAATTTGTATATATTAAAAATGCGTTACTACATTTTACCATCTTCTCACATACATACAACCTCGGTAACCTGATTTGGGACTTGAATTTGTGATTCCGTGACTGCCGAGTGCCCGTGGGAGTTGTTCGTAAAAATTCGCTATCACTGCTCTGCTAAGAGCATATAGGTAAGTTCCATGACGTCTCTTAAGGCATCTGGTTGGACAACTCTTTTAGCAGGTCGTGTAGCCGAGCGGTCTCGCCGCCGCACCTGTCAATCTTACAGCGCGGGTTCGAGTCCCAGTCAGGGAGGTAAAAATTTGTATATATTAAAAATGCGTTACTACATTTTACCATCTTCTCACATACATATAACCTCGGTAACCTGATTTGGGACTTGAATTTGTGATTCCGTGGCTGCCAAGTGCCTGCGGGAGTTGTTCGTAAAAATTTGCTATCACTGCTCTGCTAAGAGCATATAGGTAAGTTCCATGACGTCTCTTAAGGCGTCTATTTGGACAACTCTTTTAGTGGGTCGTGTAGCCGAGCGGTCTCGCCACCGCACCTGTCAATCTTACGGCACGGGTTCGAGTCCCGGTCAGGGAGGTAAAAATTTGTTTATGTAAATATGTATATGTATATATATACATATATATATATATATATATATATATATATAATGAAATAAGACATTTGAATTAAGCATTTTTAGCTGGTTTCTGAATACCTTTTTTCATGAGTATTTTTTTCCTTCTTTTCTTATCACCTTTTGCGCAGGTGTATATGCACAAGTACAAACCTAAGAAAATGCATACCCATAGATAGAAAGGGACATAAACACTAAATGATACATATTTGCTTCAACGCTCTCTCTTGCACTTTAAGTTTAGGTTAAAAAGGTCTTTTGGAAATATAAACTAGTAAATGCACAACATATCGCGTTAAGAATACATTTATTTACTCATATCTTATCGCCACAGTGACCTAAGCAGTTGAGAGCCTATGGGGTCAGGTCTCTCAGGTCAAGGTTGGAACAATGTGGCCCCAGTGGACAAGTTGTTAATAGATGGTCCACTGTAGCCCTAACGTACTTCTGAGCCCCTGATGATTCCAATTCAGCATCGTGCTGTATTAAGTAAACACCATTGCTTCCTTTTGAGTGTTGTTGCATATGTGAAGGCTTCGCTTGCAGGTGGTACTGGTGGGAACTGGTCTGCTGGTGTAAGTGCATCCCATTGTTGCATTATTGCACTTGAGGTGTTGTTCTCTAGAAGTGGTCCAACCGTTGCAAAGCTCTTTCTTGATTCTAGTCAGCTTCTGATTTCAATGTGGATGTGGAGATGATGTCTTGGGTTGTTTAGTTAAGCTGATCTCTTCTTTTTAGAAATTATATTTCTTCTTATGTCTGGAGGGGCAGTGGTTACAAGGCGGTATAAGGCTGGTAGAGTGTTGACTTTAGTGTGCCAGTGCTCTCTCTCTCTCTTTCTCTCTCTCTGTCTATGTGATTTGTTCAACTCTGGGTCAATTTTGCTGGCGTGATATGCTCGGGGCCAAACAGGGACACAATATTCAGCCACTGAATAACAAAGAGCAAGGGCTGTTTTTTTTTAGGGTTTGAGGCTCGGTACCTCAACTTGTACTTGTCAGCTTGCATATGATGTTATTCCGTGCTGCTACTTTCTTTTTTATGTTTTTCTATGTGTTGCCGGAAGGTTAAAGTTCGATCTAAAGGTATACCAAGATAAATAGGTATGGAGACATGTTCCAGTTTGGTGTTGTTCCATGTTATCTTTTTCATTTTTTTATTTTTTTGTTTTGCTCTGCGGTTGTCTAAGTGAAATGCGCATACCCAGGTCTTGCTAGGGTTGGCATTGAGGGACCAATTGCTGCAACATTCCGAGTAGTGTGATAAGACATCAGAAAGTCCGCCTTCTACTATATATATATTTTTTTTTGACTGGATTGATAGGCACAGGTCATCGACATAGATGATCCTGCGTATGTTTTGTGTCTTTGGTCATTTGTCTATATGTGGAAAAGAATTGGGGCGAAAACTGACCAGTGGGTTAATCCATTTGTATGTTATCTCCATCTGCAATGTTTCCCTTCTATTTCAACAAAGAAAAGACGGTTTAGGATGCATATGTTTAGATGTGTAAGTGCGTTATTTGCAAAATATATATCTGTAATTATGAATGGTTTGTCGTTTTGCATTATCTTTTGGTTTTATGATGAGGAATGTACTTGATTAGTACGAGTAACAGATACGGAATGTCTTTTTATGTGTGCAATTTATATCATTTCTCACCCTCAGCTGTAACTGAACGTTCATCGCCAGAAATCAGTACATCGCTAGGTAAGCCAAAGGAATTCATATGTGAATATGTTCATACAGATGAATATACGTGAACAATGATAAGAAACACCCAAACAATTAATGTTAGATATTTACGTGAATGTCTTTTCTTGTACTTTAAGGAATTGGGTTAAAAATTTTTTTAATGAATTTGTCATAGAAAAGAAAAAAAAATCTAGAATCAATAACAAGAATAATACTTTATCCGCCTATATGTAGTAAGCGAAACATAAATTAGTATATGCACAATTTATTGATTTTAGTATGTCATGCTTCCATGTGTGTCACAATGAAATCAGTTCTTCCATGTGTGTTTAAGTGCGTTTATTCACAAAATATATATGCAATTCTAAATATTTGTCGTTTTCCATTTCTCTTGGTTTTATGAGGAATGTATATGATGTACACTAGGAACAAATAGCCATTGTCCTGGTTATGTTTGCAATATATATATATAATTTCTCCTCCTCAGCTGTAACTGAACAGCCATCACCAGAAACAAGTACTTCTCCAGGTAAGCTAATGAAATTCTTCATTTGTAAATATGTTTAGAGGTGAATATACACAAGACTTTAAGAAAACACATTAGTATAAAGTGACATGCACCCAAACATTGAATGAAAGATGTGTATATATATGTCGTAGTGTAAACTAAACAACATGGAACAGAATAAATGCCAGTGCTACACACACATATATATGTATATATATATATATATATATATATATATATATATATATATATATATATATATATATATATATATATATATATATATATATATATATATATATATATATATATATATATATATATATATATATATATATATATATGAATATATATATATATATGTGTGTGTGTGTGTCTGTGTGTATGTGTGTATGTATGTATATATATATAATGATATAAGACATATGAATTATGTATTTTTAGCTGGTTTCTGAATCCCTTATTTCATGAGTATTTTTGTTTTCTTATCACCTCCTTTTCAACTTTCAGAAGGCAATGAGTGTGTTCCCTTCCGATACAAATATAGAATAGTGAAAGGATGCGTAGGCAAAGAAGGGGAGACGAGGACAATTAAAACGCTGGGAGAAGGAGGAGTGGAAAGAAAGTGGAGAGTGACTGGCAGATGGTGTGCCGCAGCGGCAGACAGGAATTTCCGTATCACAAGATTCATACCTTGCCCAACCAGAAGTGGTAAGTGTGACATAATCTAGTAAATGTGCAATTTACTGTTTTAAGGATACACAGAATTTTAAGCGTGTGTGTGTAAATGTGCGTTCATATGCACAATAGATATCTTTCCTTTTTTATTTCTTTTCATTTATATCCAAGAATGACTATAAAATTCTGATTTTTTTTATCACGGTTACACAGATTATATAAAAAAGAATTTACACAATTTGTACGAGTAACAGATAACTATTGTACGTATTACGTATGTCTTTTTTATCCTTTCTCCCCCTCAGCTGTAACTGAACAACCATTGCCTGAAACAAGTACATCTCCAGGTAAGCAAATAAAATTCTCATTTATAAATATGTTTATTCAGGTAAATATTCAAGTACGACTATAATAAAACACAGGAGTATGAATTGAAACACACCCAAACTTTCAGTGATAAACATATGTATATATATATATATATATATATATATATATATATATATATATATATATATATATGTTATATATATTCATTCTTTCTTGTACAAGGTATTTTGTATGAATAAAAAAAAATAAAAAATAAAAAAAAATCAATCAATCCTAGCGGCAGGATAGGCTAGGCAGGCGGTGTGCTTAAGCACAGGGTCGTGAACACAGAACAGCTCCAAGAGGCGCCTAACACCACAACAGCCCAGAACACCATGTGGGGAAACATCGAGAGGCAGGGCACAAAGTCTTTCCTTAATTTACTAGTTTCACATGTTACACTAACCCATGGGCACAATACATGTGGAACAAACACATTACACAACACAGTACAGGTAGATCACAGTACAATGGGCTAGCTCAGAGTAATCCAGGTCACAAGGGGCACACATGAAGTCTCAACAGGAGCACCAAACCACATCTGTCCTGCAGTTTTGTCCCTCTCGTCCTTCCCCTACGTTATGTTAACATGTTGACACAAGATTACAGAGATACAAAAACCCGCTGGTGTAATACTATCCCCCCCTATCAAGGCAGACAACCCATCTGCTCCAACATACACAATCACAAAAAAATACAAAAATTAACATTAAGAAACTTAGTCTGCAGAAACAACACAAAAATCTTTCATCCATCCTGGCCTTCTTCACTCCTGCTGGGTCGCTGCAATGGAGGTGTAGGTGTAGGCAGCGGCAGGTAAGCAGTGGCACCCAGAGGGGCATCTCTAGCCCCAAGACCTGGCTCAGGGTCGCCATTGACATTTGTCGCATCGCCCTCACTACCTAATTGCTCGTCCACATCTTGGTCAGTGTCTGCCACATCCTCATCGCCACTGCTGGGGCTTATATCATCCTCTTTTTCACCGTGGCCCCAGTAGTGCCCTGGCTCATGGTAACGCCACAGCCAGCCCATGTGCACAGCAGACGGCCACTTTCGCCCTCACCAAATCCAGTAATTGACGTCAGCGAGGGCCGCTACCAACTTGTACGGCCTTCCCAGGGGCTCTGTAGCTTTAGTGAGAGCTCTTGCCTCCGGAGTGGGTTATGCAGCCACACTCTGTCATCCGCATTGTACCTCACTTCCCTCACGCGCCGGCCGTAGATCTTCATGGCCTGGCCGGCCACCTCAAACTTGCCATGCACTCATAAGTGTGCAAATCCGCCAGTCTCTCCAACGACTCATCTAGCCCATTCACGCCGGGGCGATTCCGGCTTTGCATGGTCGTAATGCCGGATTTTTGAACCCATAAGCCTAACGCCTCGAGATACTCGGGCGCACAAGCCGCGAACCTGGGCTGCCTGCTCGCTCACCCCGAACGCCAGTCTTGCCCAGACATCTCGTCACCGGCGTCTGACGCAAAAACCACGAAACGTGTCAGCACATCATCCGGCGCGAGTGGGCTAGGTGCTCCAATTCCTCACAGGTGCCTAGCTTGGCACCAGCGGGCTCCCTCCAGGCCTCGTTGGAGAAGTTAGCCATCAGCACCATAGCTGACTCATCTGCTCCAACAAGATTCTGCTCGACTGCTACACCATCAGCCATTTGCAGGTTTTCAATGGGATCTACCATGCCTTCCGCTCCATGCATCACTCTTGACAGTTGACAATGGATCCTAGACTCTATCCTGGGGACAAGGTGCAGTCGTTCTGCCGTAACTACCTTTACACAGCCAACTTCTGGAAGCAAGGGTACATCTTCACCATGCACCTTCACCAGCTTCTGTCCAAGATCACGCCTCTCTCTGCGTCAGGTAGTCAAGGCCCAGCAAGCATGGCTCATCCTGATCTGCGACATACACTGGGAGTCGATGCACCACTCTGCCCACGCTGATATGAGCCTCCACAGGCTCCTTGAGCTACCCACAATGCCCATTGGAAAACCATTACGTTATATATGATCCATAAGATCATGCAATAGAATATGCTTTCTAGGAAATTAATTTATATAGAAATAATTTAACACAGAAGAAATCTTTATCATTTCTTGAAACAAAAAAGTCTCGCTGTTGGATCAGGTTTTGTTTACATGTCACGGGATTGGTCAAAGGAGCCTAAAGAATTATGTAAGGCGCTCGCTGATTGGCGGAATCGATTTACCAGAGTTACCATCAAATTACGGTGATAAAGTCTCTTTACCCTTACCAGGCGACTTATCATCGCTTGATGAATCCCACTTTGCCATGACTGGTAAACGCTCTGGTAGGTGACAGCTGGTAAATGCCTTACCATCGTATGTTAGTGAATCCAGCCCCTGGGCAGCCACTCACCCCTTAGCTGCTGGTTGCCTTCAGGGAGGCCTCAAACTTCAAGGACCTCGCCAGCGCCACCTGCAGGTCCCCAGGGTGTGCCTGCTCGATGTAGATTTGCAGTTGATGGTCCTGTAAAGCATCAGCAAAGAAATCATGGGCCACTACCACAATTATCTCTTCCAGAGCCACAGGATATGACCTCCTTACCAGTGCCTCCACGTCCTGTACCAACTGGGACAGCATCTCGCCATGCTCACGAGTCTGCGTCTTCAAGTGGGCCCCGTACGCCTCGGCCTGGTAGTGATGCCCGAAGCGGCGTTTTAAAGCCTCCGCCACAATGGTATATGAGGTGTGTTGGGTCAGTGGCAGATGCCCCAACCCCATCGTACTCTGCTGTCTTACACCCCATAGAATGTTTGGAAACTGAAGGATTGCTGGGTGGAGAACACATGCCGTTAACATGCCTGGAGGGGGAGGGAGGCAATGCAATGGATTGACCGGGTGTGAGCCTGCCACCACCTGTACCCAAGGCAGCAGTTCCAATGGCTCCCCAGCCTCCTGCAGCAGCCACCAACATGGCACTGCGAGACCCAGGAACCCTAAACAGACCCCAGTAAATCTGCCACTTAGCCGTCTGCTGCCAGAACCTCGTGTGGTTTCTCCGTGCGCAACGTTGCTACTTCATGATGCTGCCTCTCTGCCTGCACCTCCTGAACCTCTCCTTTCAGAGTCTGCACCTCCTCCAGCAGTTCACTCTTCACATTGCTGCAGGCTTTGTCTGTGTACTGATGAGTTTCCATCATCACAGATGCGAGATTGTTCTGCAGAACCTCAACAAGATAGCAGAACTGTTCCTCCTCCCTCCTTGCCTGCATCTCGACAAGATTGTGCACTTGTTCCCCAGCCTTCCTTGCATGCATTTCGACAAGATTATGCACCTGCTCCTCTGAGCCTGCTTTTGTGCCCTTTGTGCCTGCACTTCTGCCGTCTGTGCCTGCTCAGACATTTCCTCTTTCATACCAACCAGGGGCCGGATTCACTAACGCACTTACCATGATAAATACGCTGGTAACTACAATTATGATGGTAAAAAGACCGCATCGGTATTCATGAACAACTTACCATGATAGAATACAATGCTAAATTTACCAGTGGTTGGAGCTCTGGTATGTCCACTGGCAACTACAGCGACGACTCTCTCATCTCGCTTTATCTCAGCAAAAAATCAACATTTAAGGCGACACTTTAGTTTGCATGTACACTTATTATGATCAGAGTGATGGCAACTGTTCATTTTCATATAAACATGACAAAAATAAATAAAATTCACAGGAAATAAGCGAGAATAATGTTCATGCAGCCTCGTCATAGGCCTACAATAACTGAAAATAATACATGGAATTAATAATTTGACAAATTCAAACATTTTGTTTTAATAACATTCAGCTGAAAAACAGTAAACATATAAATATATAAATTATTTTTGTGTTTGCATTAATTTAGATACAATTATTCATAATCTTAGGGTTTGATTGGCATTTCTTTTTGGAAAACGTTGATACAAATAACACCACCATTGCGTGGAGCCATTGCTTCTTTTCTTTTGACTGCAATCTATAAAAAAGAAAAATAGTATGTTTTTGAAAACCATTACATTATATATGACCCATAAGATCATGCAATAGAATATGCTTTCAAGGAAATTAATTTATATAGAAATCTTTATCATTTCTTTCTTGAAACAAGAATATCTCGCAGCTGGATCAGGCTTTGTTTACATGTCACGGGATTGGTCAAAGGAGCCTAAAGAATCATGTAAGGCGGTCGCTGATTGGCGGAATTGATTTGCCAGAGTTACCATCAAATTACGGTGATAAAGTCGATTTACCCTTACCAGGCGACTTATCATCGCTTGATAAATCCCACTTTGCCATGATTGGTAAACGCGCTGGTAATTGACCGCTGGTAAATGCCTTACCATCGTATGTTAATGAATCCAGCCCCAGCATGGCAGTGATCAGGTCCATCTGGCTCAGCTTCACCTCACTTGTGCCTGCCTCATTCATATCCTCTCCCTCACGGCCGCCATTTTTGGATGACATGATGAATCGACACACCTCATGTTCAAATTTCACAGATCCCACTCCTGACACACTGTTGCACCACACCTCACCTACCCATCAACACCAGGCAGGCTAGGCAGGCATCATGCCTAACTACAGGGTCGTGAACACGGAACAGCTCCAAGAGGCACCTAGCATCATAAAACACCACGAGGGGACACACCAAGAGGCAAGGCAGGGCACAAAGAAAACACACTATAACCCTGATCTTTCCTTTATTTACACAATCCCATGGCCACAATACAGAACAGAGTAATCCAGGTCACAAGGGGCACCCACGAGGTCTACAACCTCTACACAACAGGAGCATTAAACTGAGTAAAAACGATTATATAGATTACATAATAAGGAATGTATACGATGTGTACGAGTAATAGATAACCATTGTCCTTATCATGTGTGCAATTTATATAATTTCCCCCTCAGCTGTACCTGAACATCCACCTCTAGAAACCAGCACACCTCCAGGTATGGCTTTGAAATTCTTAATCTATAAAAAAAATTATACAGATTATATAATGAGGAATGTACACGATTTGTACGAGTAATAGATTACCTTTATCCTTATTATGTGTGCATTTTATATAATCTCCCCCTCAGCTGTAACTGAACAGCCACCACTAGAAACCAGTACATCGCCAGGTATGACTTAGAAATTTTTAATTCATAAAAACGATTATACAGATTATAAAATGAAGAATATACACGATTTGTACGAGTAACAGAACACCATTGTTCTTATTATATGTACAGTTAATATAATTTCCCCCCTCAGTGGTGACTGAACAGCCAACGCTAGAAACCAGTCCATCTCCAGGTATGACTCTGAAATTCTTAATTTATAAAGACGATTATACAGATTATATAATGAGGAATGTACACGATGTGTACGAGTAAGAGATTAGTATGTCCTTATTATGTGTGCAATTTATATCATTTTCCCCCTCAGCTGTAAGTGAACAGCCACCGCTAGAAACCGGTCCATCTCCAGGTATGGCTAAAACATTCTTAATCTATAAACACGATTGTGCAGGTGTATATGCACAAGTACAAACCTAAGAAAATGCACACCCATAGATAGAAAGGGACATAAACACTAAATGATACATATTTGCTTCAACGCTCTCTCTTGCACTTTAAGTTTAGGTTAAAAAGA
Organism: Penaeus japonicus; assembly: GCA_017312705.2. NCBI lineage: Eukaryota > Metazoa > Arthropoda > Malacostraca > Decapoda > Penaeidae > Penaeus > Penaeus japonicus. Next base: position 49,105 of record BOPN01004083.1, on the reverse strand, counting down.
TCTTTTGGAAATATAGACTAGTAAATGCACAACTTATTGCGTTAAGAATACATTTATTAACTCATATCTTATCGCCACAGTGACCTAACCAGTTGAGAGCCTATGGGGTCAGGTCTCTCAGAACAAGGTTAGAACAATATGGCCCCAGTGGACAAGTTGTTAACAGGTGGTCCACGGTTTCTATTTCCCCGCAATCGCAGTTTGGGTCACAGTCTGTGTATCCCCAACATACTGCTGAGACCCTGGTGATTCCAATTCGGCATCGTGCTCTATTAAGTGAACACCATTGCTTCCTTTTTGAGTGTTGTTCCATATATGAAGGCTTCGCTTGCAGGTGGTACTGGTGGGAAATGGTTAGCTGGTGTAATTGCATCCCATTGTTGCATTATTGCTCTTGAGGTGTTGTTCTCTAGAAGTGGTCCAACCGTTGCAAAGCTCTTTCTTGATTCTAGTCAGCTTCTGATTTCAATGTGGATGTGGAGATGATGTCTTTGGTTATTTAGTTAAGCTGATCTCTTCTTTTTAGACATTATATTTCTTCTTATGTCTGGAGGGGCAGTGGTTGCAAGGCGGTATAAGGCTGGTAGAGGTGTTGACTTTAGTGTGCCAGTGCTCTCTCTCTCTCTCTCTCTCTCTGTCTGCGTGATTTGTTCAACTCTGGGTCAATTTTGCTGGCGTGATATGCTCGGGACCATACAGGGACACAATATTCAGCTACTGAATAGCAAAGAGCAAGGGCTGTTTTTTTTAGGGTTTGAGGCTCGGTACCTCAACTTCTACTTGTCAGCTTTCATATGATGTTATTCTGAGTTGCTACCTTCTTTTTTATTTTTTCTATGTGTTACTGGAATGTTAAAGTTCGATCTAAAGTTATACCAAGATAAATAGGTGTGGAGACATGTTCCAGTTTGGTGTTGTTCCATGTTTTCTTTTTTTTCATTTTAATTTTTTTTTTTTTATCTTTTTATTTTTTATGTTTTGCTCTGTGGTTGTCTAGGGGAAATGCGCATAGCTAGGTCTTGCTAGAGTTGGCATTGAGGGACCAATTGCTGCAATATTCTGAATAGCGTGATAGGACATCAGAAAGTCCACCTTCTATTGCATTCTTTTGGTTTTTGACTGGATTGAGAGGCACAGGTTATCCACATACAGTAGATGATCCTGCGTATGTTTTGTGCCTCTGGTCATTTGTGTATATATTGAAAAGAATTGGGGCGAGAACTGAACCGTGGGATAATCCATTTGTATGTTATCTCCATCTGCAATGTTTCCTTCTCACATACATATAACCTGGGTAACCTGATTTGGGACTTAAATTTGTGATTCAGTGGCTGCCAAGTGCCCTCGGGAGTTGTTCGTAAAAATTCGCTATCACTGCTCTGCTAAGAGCATATAGGTAAGTTCCATGACTTCTCTTAAGGCGTCTGGTTGGACAATTCTTTTAGCGGGTCGTGTAGCCGAGCGGTCTCGCCACCGCACCTGTCAATCTTACGGCGTGGGTTCGAGTCCCGGTCAGGGAGGTAAAAATTTGTATATATTAAAAATGCATTACTGCATTCTACCATCTTCTCACGTACATATAACCTCGGTAACCTGATTTGGGAC
>BOPN01004083.1:15000-42500 GCA_017312705.2 Penaeus japonicus | reverse complement strand
TATATATATATATATATGTATATATATATACAAATTTTACCTCCCTGACCGGGACTCGAATCCGTGCCGTAAGATTGACAGGTACGGTGGTGAAACCGATCGGCTACTCGACCCGCTAAAAAAAATTGACTAACCAGACGCCTTATGAGACGTAATGGAACTTACCTATTTGCTCTTAGCAGAGCAGTGATAGCGAAGTTTCACAGACAATTCCCGCGGGCGCTCGGCAGCAACGGAATCACAAATTCAAGTCCCAAATCAGGTTACCAAGGTTATATATATGTGAGAAAGATGGTAGAATGCAGTAACGCAATTAATATAGATATACAAATTTTACCTCCCGAGCGCCCGCGGGAATTGTCTGTGAAACTTCGCTATCAGTGCTCTGCTAAGAGCAAATAGGTAAATTCCATGACGTCTCATAAGGCGTCTGGTTAGACAATTTTTTTAGCGGGTCGAGTAGCCGATCGGTTTCACCACCGTACCTGTCAATCTTACGGCGCAGGTTCCAGTCCCGGTCAGGGAGGTAAAATTTGTATATCTATATTAAATGCATTACTGCATTCTACCATCTTTTACACACAGACACACACACACACACACACACATATATATATATATTGTTACATATGACACCTTCCGGCCAAGGGCTTGGGAGTAACGGATATCCATTAATTAACGAGTGCATGATTAATTGTATGTAGAATTTAGATGACAACGTATTCTTCTATTTAAATATATCTATAATAGTTGAAGTTTTAAGTCTTATAGTCTTATTTTCATTAACATTTCACTATCAGTTAGTAATTTTTGAATTATATAAGGGAGAAGAAAAAAAACAATATTCACCTTAATACTATATTTACAATAACCATATATTCAATAACCACACAACCACCACATCACCATGTATATACATACATACACACACATATATAAATATATATATATATATATATATATATATATATATATATATATACATATATATACAGTATATACGTACATATACATGTATATGTATACATACATACAAACATACATATATATATGCATATATATACATATATATGTATATATACATACATATCTATATCTCTCTTTCTCTCTCTATATATATATATTTTTTTCTCATGTATATATATGTATAATGAAATAAGACATTTGATTTGAATACTTTTTTTTATGAGTATTTTTTCTTTCTTTTCTTATCATCTCCTTTTCAACTTTCAGAAGGCAATGAGTGTGTTCCCTTCCGATACAGAAAGAGAATAGTGAGAGGATGCATAGGCAAAGAAGGGAAGACGAAGAAAGTTAAAACTGTGGGAGAAGGAGGAGTGGTAACAAAGTGGAGAGTGACTGGCAGATGGTGTGCCGCAGCGGTAGACAGGAATTTGCGTATCACGAGAATCATACCTTGCCCAACCAGAAGTGGTAAGTGTAACATAATTTAGTAAATGTGCAATTTATTGTTTTAAGGATACACATACTTTTAAGTGTGTGTGTGTAAATGTGCGTTCATATGCACAATAGATATCTTTTTTTTTTTTTCTTTTCATTTATATCCTAGTTTTTTTTTTTTATCACGGTTATACAGATTATATAAAAAAGAATGTACACGATTTGTACGAGTAACAGATAACTATTGTACGTATTATGTAAGTCTTTTTTATTTTTTCTCCCCCTCAGCTGTAACTGAACAACCATTGCCTGAAACAAGTACATCTCCAGGTAAGCAAATGAAATTCTCATTTATAAATATGTTTATTCAGGTGAATATATTCAAGAACGACTATAATAAAACTAGAAGTATGATTAGGAAACACACCCAAACTTTCAGTGATAAACATATGTATATATATATATATATATATATATATATATATATATATATATATATATATATATATATTCATTCTTTCTTAATACAAGGTATTTGTATGAATAAAAAAAAAATAAAAAAAAAAATCAATCAATCCTAGCGGCAGGGTAGGCTAGGCAGGCGGTATGCTTAAGCACAGGGTCGTGAACACAGAACAGCTCCAAGAGGCGCCTAACACCACAACAACCCAGAACACCACGTGGGGAAACATAGAGAGTCTTTCCTTAATTTACACTAGTTTCATATGTTACACTATCCCATGGGCACAATACAGGTGGAACAAACACATTACACAACACAGTACATGTAGATCACAGTACAATGGGCTAGCTCAGAGTAATCCAGGTCACAAGGGGCACGCATGAAGTCTCAACAGGAGCACCAAACCACATCTGTCCTGCAGTTTTGTCCCTCTCGTCCTTCCCCTACGTTATGTTAACATGTTGACACAAGATTACAGAGATACAAAAACCCATCTGCTCCAACATACACAATCACAAAATAAACAAATATTAACGTAAAAACAACACAAAAATCTTTCATCCATCCTGGCCTTCTTCACTCCTGCTGGGTCGCTGCAATGGAGGTGTAGGCAGCGGCAGGTAAGCAGTGGCACCCAGAGGGGCATCTCTAGCCCCAAAACCTGGCTCAGGGTCGCTATTGACATTTGTCCCATCGCCCACACTACCTAATTGCTCGTCCACATCTTGGTCAGTGTCTGCCACATCCTCATCGCCACTGCTGGGGCTTATATCATCCTCTTTTTCACCGTGGCACCAGTAGTGCCCTGGCTCCACAGCCAGCCCATGTGGACAGCAGGCGTACTTTCCGCCCTCACCAAATCCAGATATTGACGTCAGAGGCCGCGCTATCACCTTGTACGGCCACTTCAGGGGCTCTGTAGTTTGGTAAGAGCTCTTGCCTCTGGAGTGGGTTATGCAGCCACACTCTGTCATCCGCATTGTACCTCACTTCCCTCACGCGCCGGCCGTAGATCTTCATGGCCTGGACTGACCACCTCAGCTGCCGCCACGCTCATAAGTGTGCAACTCCGCCAGTCTCTCCGACGACTCATCTAGCCTATTCACGCCGGGGCGATTCCGGCTTTGCATGGTTGTAATGCCGGGGTTTTAGAACGCATAAGCCTAACGCCTCGAGATTCTCGGGCGCACAAGCCGCGAACCTGGGCTGTCTGCTCGCTCACCCTGAGCGCCGGCCTTGCCCAGACATCTCGTCACCGGCGTCTGACGCAAAAACCACGAATCGTGTCAGCACATCATCTGTTGCGAGTGGGCTAGGTGCTCCAATTCCTCACAGGTGCCTAGATTGGCATGTGAAATCCCTCAGGCCTCGTTGGAGAAGTTAGCCATCAGCACCATAGCTGACTCATCTGTTTCAACAAGATTCTGTTCGACTGCTACACCATCAGCCATTTGCAGGTTTTCAATGGGATCTACCATGCCTTCCGCTCCATACATCACTCTTGACAGTTGACACTGGATCCTAGACTCTATCCTGGGGACAAGGTGCAGTCGTTCTGCCGTAAATACCTTTACACAGCCAACTTCTGGAAGCAAGGGTACATCTTCACCATGCACCTTCACCAGCTTCTGTCCAAGATCACGCCTTTCTCTGCGTCAGGTAGTCAAAGCCCAGCAAGCATGGCTCATCCTGATCTGCGACATACACTGGGAGTCGATGCACCACGCTGCCCACGCTGATATGAGCCTCGACAGGCTCCTTGAGCTGCACACAATGCCCATTGATGCCACACAGCCTCTGTGGTGCTTCTGGAAGTTGCGTAATGGCCAACATATCAGGTTGCACTAATATCTTCTCAACCTGGGCGTCCACTGTCAGGCAACATGGTTTCCCATCTACTGAGCCCTCCACTTGCATTGTGATGGTTGTTCAATAACAGCTTACACAAGTCAGGAACTTGAGTGGTAACATTCCTTGAAGCACTGCTGGAAGGCATCAGAATCCAGCCAGTTGAGAGGATGCACTCTCCACTCCTTGGACACTGGTCTGTGCCCTGTCTCATCACAGCCTCAACAAGGACTGTGGAAACTGTACAGGCTCACCCTTCTTGACACTGACTTCTTCATTTTCACCTCCCGGCCCCAGAGGTCCAAGCGATCCTGGGCAGCCACTCACCCCTTAGCTGCTGGTTGCCTTCAGGGAGGCCTCAAACTCCAAGGACCTCGCCAGCGCCACCTGCAGGTCCCCAGGGTGTGCCTGCTCGATGTAGATGCAGTTAGAGTAGTTTTTGTCCAGCATCAGCCAAAGGAAATCATGGGCCACTACCACAATTATCTCTTCCAGATCCACAGGATATGACCTCCTTACCAGTGCCTCCACGTCCTGTACCAACTGGGACAGCGTCTCGTCATGCTCACGAGTCTGCGTCTTTAAGTGGGCCCCGTACACCTCGGCCTGGCAGTGATGCCCGAAGCGGCGTTTTAAAGCCTCTAACCACAATGGTATATGAGATGTGTTGGGCCAGTGGCAGATGCCCTAACCCCATAATACTCTGCTGTCTTACACCCCATAGAATGTTTGGAAACTGAAGGGTTGCTGGGTGGAGAACACATGCCGTTAACATGCCTGGAGGGGGAGGGAGGCAACGCAGTGGATTGACCGGGTGTGAGCCTGCCACCACCTGTACCCAAGGCAGCAGTTCCAATGGTTCCCCAGCCTCCTGCAGCAGCCACCAACATGGCACTGCGAGACCCAGGAACCTAAAGCAGACCCCAGTAAATCTGCCCTTAGCCGTCTGCTGCTGCCGAGACTTCTTGTGGCTGGTTTCTCCGTGTGCAACGTTGCTACTTCATGATGCTGCCTCTCTGCCTGCACCTCCTGAACCTCTCCTTTCAGAGTCTGCACCTCCTCCAGCAGTTCACTCTTCACATTGCTGCAGGCTTTGTCTGTGTACTGATGAGTTTCCATCATCACAGATGCGAGATTGTTCTGCAGAACCTCAACAAGATAGCAGAACTGTTCCTCCTCCCTCCTTGCCTGCATCTCGACAAGATTGTGCACTTGTTCCCCAGCCTTCCTTGCATGCAATTCGACAAGATTATGCGCCTGCTCCTCTGAGCCTGCTTTTGTGCCCTTTGTGCCTGCTCTTCTGTCGTCTGTGCCTGCTCAGACATTTCCTCTTTCATACCAACCAGCATGGCAGTGATCAGGTCCATCTGGCTCAGCTTCACCTCACTTGTGCCTGCCTCATTCATATCCTCCTCTCCCTCACGGCCGCCATTTTTGGATGACATGATAAATCGACACGCCTCACTGTTCAAATTTCACAGATCCCACTCCTGACACACTGTTGCACCACACCCCACCTACCCATCAACACCAGGCAGGCTAGGCAGGCATCATGCCTAACTACAGGGTCGTGAACACAGAACAGTTCCAAGAGGCACCTAGCATCATAAAACACCACGAGGGGAGACACCGAGAGGCAAGGCAGGGCACAAAGAAAACACACTATAACCCTGATCTTTCCTTTATTTACACAATCCCATGGCCACAATACAAAACAGAGTAATCCAGGTCACAAGGGGCACCCACGAGGTCTACAACCTCTACACAACAGGAGCATCAAACTGCTCCGTTCTGAGGCTTTGTCCCTCCGCTGCTCTCGCCCCGACCCTTACGTCATGTTAACATGTTGACACAAGAGTATAGAGAGACAAAGACCCTCTGGTGCAACAATATATATATATACATATGTACACACACATATATAAATATATATATATGTATATATATATATATATATATATATATACTTATGTATATATATATGTAAACATACTTATACACACTTATATATTCAAATTTATATATATGTATGTATGTGTGTATGTATGTATATATATAATGGAATAAGTCATTTGAATTAAGTATTATTAGCTGGTTTCTGAATAACCTTTATTTAGAGTATTATTGTTATTTTATCACCTTTTCAACTTTCAGAAGGCAGGGAGTGTGTTCCCTTCCGATACGGAGAGGAAATAGTGAGAGGATGCGTAGGCGAAGAAGGGAAGACGGAGACAATTAAAACGGTGGGAGAAGGAGGAGTGGTAACAAAGTGGAGAGTGACTGGCAGATGGTGTGCCGCAGAGGTAGACAGTCATTTGGATATCACAAGAATCATACTTTGCCCAACCAGAAGTGGTAGGTATAACAAGCTACTGAATGTACAATTTATTGTTTTTATGATGTACATGTTTTACATGTGTATGAAAGTGCGTTTATTCACAAAATATGTATGACTATTCTTATATTTGTCCTTTTTTATTTTCTCTTCGTTTTATGATGAATTTATACGATGTGTACGAGGAACAAAAAGGATTGTCCTTCTAATGTGTGCAATTCATATTTCTCCTCCTCATGTGTAACTGAACAACCACCTCCAGAAACCAGTACATCTCCAGGTAAGCCAATAAAATAAGCGAACATACAGAAGTACGACTATAAGAAAGCACATTAATATAAATTGACACGCACCCAAATATTAAATGAAAGGCATGTGTATATATACATACATACATACATATAAATAAATAAATAAATATATATATATAATGTATATATATATATATATATATATATATATATATATATATATATATATATATATATAAATATATACACACAGTATATATATATACATATATATATATATATACATATTATATATGTATATATATGTATATATATGTACATATATACATATTATATATATTATATATATGTACATATATATATATATATATATATATATATATATATATATATATATATATATATATATATATATATATATATATATATATATATATATATATATATATATAACGAAAAAAGACATGAATCAAGCATTATTAGCTCGTTTCTGAATACCTTTTTTCATGAGTATTTTTTCTTTCTTTCTTATCATCTCCTTTTCAACTTTCAGATGAAAATGAGTGTGTTCCCTTCCGACACGGAAAAGAAATAGTGAGAGGATGCGTAGGCGAAGAAGGGAAGGCGGAGACAGTTAAAACGGTGGGAGAAGGAGGAGTGGTAATAAAGTGGAGAGTGACTGGCAGATGGTGTGCCGCAGCGGTAGACAGGAATTTGCATATCACAAGAATCATACTTTGCCCAAGTGGTAAATGCAATATAAACTATTAATGTACAATTTATTATTTTTATGATCCACATGTATCTATATGTGCATATAAGTACGTTCATATACACAGTAGATATCTGTAGTTCTGAAATCTTTTGACATTTAAAAATCCACGTAACGTGATTATTGTCTAATGTATATATAGTAATGATTCTACAGTCCTTTTTTATTTTATATATCTTTCTATTATATGGTAGAGATTGCCCCTTACCTTGTTATGTCAATAAGTTATATCATTTTTACCTCTCAGATGTGACTGAACAGCCACCTCTAGAAACCAGCACATCTCCAGGTATGACTGAAATTTTTAATCTATAAAAACGATTATATAGATTATATAATGAGGAATGTAGACGATTTATACGAGTAGCCCAGAACACCACGTGGGGAAACATAGAGAGAGAGGGCACAAAGTCTTTCCTTAATTCACACTAGTTTCACATGTTACACTATCCCATGGGCACAATACAGGTGGAACAAACACATTACACTACACAGTACTGGTGAATCACAGTACAATGGGCTAGCTCAGAGTAATCCAGGTCACAAGGGGCACACATGAAGTCTCTAACTTTTACGCAACAGGAGCACCAAACCACGTCTGTCCTGCAGCTTTGTCCTTCTCGCCCCTACCCCTACGTCATGTTAACATGTTGACATAAGATTACAAAGATACAAAAACCCGCTGGTGTAATACCATCCCCCCCTATCAAGGCAGAGGACCCATCTGCTCCAACATACACAATCACAAAATAAACAAATATTAACGTAAAGAAACTTAGTCTTCAGAAACAACACAAAAATCTTTCATCCATCCTGGCCTTCTTCACTCCTGCTGGGTCGCTGCAATGGAGGTGTAGGCAGCGGCAGGTAAGCAGTGGCACCCAGAGGGGCATCTCTAGCCCCAAGACCTGGCTCAGGGTCGCCACTGACATTTGTCGCATCGCCCTCACTACCTAATTGCTCGTCCACATCTTGGTCAGTGTCTGCCACATCCTCATCGCCACTGCTGGGGCTTATATCATCCTCTTTTTCACCGTGGCCCCAGTAGTGCCCTGGCTCCAAAGCCAGCCCATGTGGACAGCAGACGGCCACTTTCGCCCTCACCAAATCCAGATATTGACGTCAGAGAGGGCCGCTATCACCTTGTACGGCCCTTCCCAGGGGCTCTGTAGTTTAGTGAGAGCTCTTGCCTCCGGAGTGGGTTATGCAGCCACACTCTGTCATCCACATTGTACCTCACTTCCCTCACGCGCCGGCCGTAGATCTTCATGGCTTGGCCGGCCACCTCAAACTTGCCATCCACTCATAAGTGTGCAAATCCGCCAGTCTCTCCTACGATTCATCTAGCCTATTCACGCCGGGGCGATTCCGGCTTTGCATGGTCGTAATGCCGGGGTTTTAGAACGCATAAGCCTAACGCCTCGAGATTCTCGGGCGCACAAGCCGCGAACCTGGGCTGCCTGCTCGCTCACCCTGAGCGCCAGTCTTGCCCAGACATCTCGTCACCGGTGTCTGACGCAAAAAATACGAAACGTGTAAGCACATCATCTGGCGCGAGTGGGCTAGGTGCTCCAATTCCTCACAGGTGCCTAGCTTGGCACCAGCGGGCTCCCTCCAGGCCTCGTTGGAGAAGTTAGCCATCAGCACCATAGCTGACTCATCTGCTTCAACAAGATTCTGTTCGACTGCTACACCATCAGCCATTTGCAGGTTTTCAATGGGATCTACCATGCCTTCCGCTCCATGCATCACTCTTGACAGTTGACACTGGATCCTAGACTCTATCACAAGGGGACAAGGTGCAGTCGTTCTGCGTAAATACCTTTACACAGCCAACTACTGGAAACAAGAGGTACATCTTCACCATGCACCTTCACCAGCTTCTGTCCAAGATCACGCCTTTCTCTGCGTCAGGTAGTCAAAGCCCAGCAAGCATGGCTCATCCTGATCTGCGACATACACTGGGAGTCGATGCACCACTCTGCCCACGCTGATATGAGCCTCCACAGGCTCCTTGAGCTGCACACAATGCCCATTGATGCCACACAGCCTCTGTGGTGCTTCTGGAAATTGCGTAATGGCCAACATATCAAGCTGCACTAATGTCTTCTCAACCTGGGCTTCCACTGTCAGGCAACATGGTTTCCCATCTACTGAGCCCTCCACTTGCATTATGATGGTTGTTCAATAACAGCTTACACAAGTCAGGAATTTGAGTGGTAACATTCCTTGAAGCACTGCTGGAAGGCATCAGAATCCAGCCAGTTGAGAGGATGCACTCTCCACTCCTTGGACACTGGTCTGTGCCCTGTCTCATCACAGCCTCAACAAGGACTGTGGAAACTGTACAGGCTCACCCTTCTTGACACTGCATTCTTCATTTTCACCTCCCGGCCCCAGAGGTCCAAGCGATCCTGGGGCCGGATTCACTAACGCACTTACCATGATAAATACGCTGGTAACTACAATTATGATGGTAAACAGACCGCATCGGTATTCATGAACAACTTACCATGATAGAATACAATGCTAAATTTACCAGTGGTTGGAGCACTGGTATGTCCACTGGCAACTACAGCGATGACTCTCTCATCTCGCTTTATCTCAGCAAAAAATCAACATTTAAGGCGACACTTTAGTTTGCATGTACACTTATTATGATCAGAGTGATGGCAACTGTTCATTTTCATATGAATATGACAAAAATCAATAAAATTCACAGGAAATAAGCGAGAATAATGTTCATGCAGCTTCGTCATAGGCCTACAATAACTGAAAATAATACATGGAATTAATAATTTGACAAATTCAAACATTTTGTTTTAATAACATTCAGCTGAAAAACAGTAAACATATAAATATATAAATTATTTTTGTGTTTGCATTAATTTAGATACAATTATTCATAATCTTAGGGTTTGATTGGCATTTCTTTTTGGAAAACGTTGATACAAATAACACCACCATTGCGTGGAGCCATTGTTTCTTTTCTTTCGACTGCAATCTAAAAAAAAAGTATGTTTTTGAAAACCATTACGTTATATATGATCCATAAAATCATGCAATAGAATATGCTTTCTAGGAAATTCATTTATATAGAAATAATTTAACACAGAAGAAATCTTTATCATTTCTTGAAACAAAAAAGTCTCGCTGTTGGATCAGGTTTTGTTTACATGTCACGGGATTGGTCAAAGGAGCCTAAAGAATTATGGAGGCGCTTCGCTGATTGGCGGAATCGATTTACCAGAGTTACCATCAAATTACGGTGATAAAGTCTCTTTACCCTTACCAGGCGACTTATCATAAAGCGATGAATCACTTTTGCCATGACTGGTAAACGCTCTGGTAGGTGACAGCTGGTAAATGCCTTACCATCGTATGTTAGTGAATCCAGCCCCTGGGCAGCCACTCACCCCTTAGCTGCTGGTTGCCTTCAGGGAGGCCTCAAACTTCAAGGACCTCGCCAGCGCCACCTGCAGGTCCCCAGGGTGTGCCTGCTCGATGTAGATTTGCAGTTGATGGTCCTGTAAAGCATCAGCAAAGAAATCATGGGCCACTACCACAATTATCTCTTCCAGAGCCACAGGATATGACCTCCTTACCAGTGCCTTCACGTCCTGTACCACCTGGGACAGCGTCTCGCCATGCTCACGAGTCTGCGTCTTTAAGTGGGCCCCATGCACCTCAGCCTAGCGAGAGGAAGTGATGCCCGAAGCGGCGTTGAGACCTCCAGCACAATGGTATATGAGGTGTGTTGGGTCAATGGCAGATGCCCTAACCCCATAATACTCTGCTGTCTTACACCCCATAGAATGTTTGGAAACTGAAGGGTTGCTGGGTGGAGAACACATGCCATTAACATACCTGGAGGAGGAGGCGCAGTGGATTGACTGGGTGTGAGCCTGCCTTTTGTACCCAAGTGGCAGTTCCAGCCAAGCCCCAACTCTGCAGGAGCCACCAACATGGCACTGCGAGACCCAGGAACCCTAAACAGACCCCAGTAAATCTGCCACTTAGCCTTCTGCTGCCAGAACCTTGTGTGCTTTCTCCGTGTGCAACGTTGCTACTTCATGATGCTGCCTCTCTGCCTGCACCTCCTGAACCTCTCCTTTCAGAGTCTACACCTCCTTGACAGTTCACTCTTCCATTGCTGCAGGCTTTGTCTGTGTATGATGAGTTTCCATCATCTGAATGCGAGGTGTTCTACCAGAACCTCAGCAAGATAACCAGAACTGTTCCTCCTCCTCCCTTCTGCATCTCTGACAAGATTATTTTGTTCCCCAGCCTTCCTTGCATGCAATTCGACAAGATTATGCGCCTGCTCCTCTGAGCCTGCTTTTGTGCCCTCTGTGCCTGCTCTTCTGTCGCCTGTGCCTGCTCAGACATTTCCTCTTTCATACCAACCAGCATGGCAGTTATCAGGTCCATCACAGTAAGCTTCACCTCACTTGTGCCTGCCTCCATTCTATCCTCCTCTCTCCCTCACGGCCGGCATTTTTGGATGACATGATAAATCGACACACCTCACTGTTCAAATTTCACAGATCCCACTCCTGACACACTGTTGCACCACACCCCACCTACCCATCAACACCAAGCAAATAGGCAGGCATCATGCCTAACTACAGGGTCGTGAACACAGAACAGCTCCAAGAGGCACCTAAGTCATAAAACACCACGAGGGGACACACCGAGAGGCAAGGCAGGGCACAAAGGAAACACACTATAACCCTAACCTTTCCTTTATTTACACAATCCCATGGCCACAATACAGAACAGAGTAATCCAGGTCACAAGGGGCACCCACGAGGTCTACAACCTCTACACAACAGGAGCATCAAACTGCTCCGTTCTGAGGCTTTGTCCCTCCGCTGCTCTCGCCCCGACCCTTACGTCATGTTAACATGTTGACACAAGAGTATAGAGAGACAAAGACCCTCTGGTGCAACAATATATATATATACATATGTACACACACATATATAAATATATATATGTATATATATATATATATATATATATATATATATATATATATATATATACTTATGTATGTATATATGTAAACATACTTATACACACTTATATATTTAAATTTATATATATGTATGTATGTGTGTATGTATGTATATATATAATGGAATAAGTCATTTGAATTAAGTATTATTAGCTGGTTTCTGAATAACCTTTATTTAGAGTATTATTGTTATTTTATCACCTCCTTTTCAACTTTCAGAAGGCAGGGAGTGTGTTCCCTTCCGATACGGAGAGGAAATAGTGAGAGGATGCGTAGGCGAAGAAGGGAAGACGAAGACAATTAAAACGGTGGGAGAAGGAGGAGTGGTAACAAAGTGGAGAGTGACTGGCAGATGGTGTGCCGCAGAGGTAGACAGTCATTTGGATATCACAAGAATCATACTTTGCCCAACCAGAAGTGGTAGGTATAACAAGCTACTGAATGTACAATTTATTGTTTTTATGATGTACATGCTTTACATGTGTATGAAAGTGCGTTTATTCACAAAATATGTATGACTATTCTTATATTTGTCCTTTTTTATTTTCTCTTCGTTTTATGATGAATTTATATGATGTGTACGAGGAACAAAAAGGATTGTCCTTCTAATGTGTGCAATTCATATTTCTCCTCCTCATGTGTAACTGAACAACCACCTCCAGAAACCAGTACATCTCCAGGTAAGCTGGCCAAAATAAGCGAACATACAGAAGTACGACTATAAGAAAGCACATTAATATAAATTGACACATACCCAAATATTAAATGAAAGGCATGTGTATATATACATACATACATATAAATAAATAAATATATATATAATGTATATATATATATATATATATATATATATATATATATATATATATACATACACACACAATGTATATGTACATATATACATATTATACATATTATATATGTATATATATGTATATATATGTACATATATACATATTATATATATTATATATATGTACATATATATATATATATATATATATATATATATATATATATATATATATATATATATATATATATATAACGAAAAAGATCCAAGCATTATTAGCTCGTTTCTGAATACCTTTTTTCATGAGTATTTTTTGCTATTCTTATCATCTCCTTTTCAACTTTCAGATGAAAATGAGTGTGTTCCCTTCCGACACGGAAAAGAAATAGTGAGAGGATGCGTAGGCGAAGAAGGGAGAGAGCGGAGACAGTTAAAACGGTGGGAGAAGGAGGAGTGGTAATAAAGTGGAGAGTGACTGGCAGATGGTGTGCCGCAGCGGTAGACAGGAATTTGCATATCACAAGAATCATACTTTGCCCAAGTGGTAAATGCAATATAAACTATTGTGTACAATTATTATTTTTATGATCCACATGTATCTATATGTGCATATAAGTACGTTCCTTATACACAGTGAATATCTGTGGTTCTGAAATCTTTTGACATTTAAAATCCATGTAATGATTATTGTCTAATGTATATATAGTAATGATTCTACAGTCCTTTTTACCACATTTTATATATCTTTCTATTATATAGTGAGAGATTACCCTTGTTATGTCAATAAGTTATATCATTTTTACCTCTCAGATGTGACTGAACAGCCACCTCTAGAAACCAGCACATCTCCAGGTATGACTGAAATTTTTAATCTATAAAAACGATTATATAGATTATATAATGAGAGAATGTGAACGATTTGTACGAGAGTAGCCCCAGAACACCACGTGGAAACATAGAGAGAGGGAACTTCAAAGTGCTGCTTAATTCACACTAGTTTTACATATTTACCTACTATCCATGGGCACAATACAGGTGGAACAAACACATTACACTACACAGTACTGGTGAATCACAGTACAATGGGACAGCTCAGAGTAATCCAGGTCACAAGGGGCACACATGAAGTCTCTAACTTTTACGCAACAGGAGCACCAAACCACGTCTGTCCTGCAGCTTTGTCCTTCTCGCCCCTACCCCTACGTCATGTTAACATGTTGACATAAGATTACAAAGATACAAAAACCCGATGGTGTAATACCATCCCCCCCTATCAAGGCAGAGGACCCATCTGCTCCAACATACACAATCACAAAATAAACAAATATTAACGTAAAGAAACTTAGTCTTCAGAAACAACACAAAAATCTTTCATCCATCCTGGCCTTCTTCACTCCTTCTGGGTCGCTGCAATGGAGGTGTAGGCAGCGGCAGGTAAGCAGTGGCACCCATAGGGGCATCTCTAGCCCCAAGACCTGGCTCAGGGTCGCCACTGACATTTGTCGCATCGCCCTCACTACCTAATTGCTCGTCCATATCTTGGTCAGTGCCTGCCACATCCTCATCGCCACTGCTGGGGCTTATATCATCCTCTTTTTCACCGTGGACAGCAGACGGCCACTTTCGCCCTCACCAAATCCAGATATTGACGTCAGAGAGGGCCGCTATCACCTTGTACGGCCCTTCCCAGGGGCTCTGTAGTTTAGTGAGAGCTCTTGCCTCCGGAGTGGGTTATGCAGCCATACTCTGTCATCCACATTGTACCTCACTTCCCTCACGCGCCGGCCGTAGATCTTCATGGCTTGGCCGGCCACCTCAAACATGCCATCCACTCATAAGTGTGCAAATCCGCCAGTCTCTCCTACGATTCATCTAGCTCATTCACGCCGGGGCGATTCCGGCTTTGCATGGTCGTAATGCCGGGGTTTTAGAACGCATAAGCCTAACGCCTCGAGATACTCGGGCGCACAAGCCGCGAACCTGGGCTGCCTGCTCGCTCACCCTGAGCGCCAGCCTTGCCCAGACATCTCGTCACCGGTGTCTGACGCAAAAAATACGAAACGTGTCAGCACATCATCTGGCGCGAGTGGGCTAGGTGCTCCAATTCCTCACAGGTGCCTAGATTGGCACCAGCGGGCTCCCTCCAGGCCTCGTTGGAGAAGTTAGCCATCAGCACCATAGCTGACTCATCTGCTTCAACAAGATTCTGCTCGACCGCTACACCATCAGCTATTTGCAGGTTTTCAATGGGATCTACCATGCCTTCCGCTCCATGCATCACTCTTGACAGTTGACACTGGATCCTAGACTCTATCCTGGGGACAATGTGCAGTCGTTCTGCCGTAAATACCTTTACACAGCCAACTTCTGGAAGCAAGGGTACATCTTCACCATGCACCTTCACCAGCTTCTGTCCAAGATCACGCCTTTCTCTGCGTCAGGTAGTCAAGGCCCAGCAAGCATGGCTCATCATGATCTGCGACATACACTGGGAGTCGATGCACCACTCTGCCCACGCTGATATGAGCCTCCACAGGCTCCTTGAGCTGCACACAATGCCCATTGATGCCACACAGCCTCTGTGGTGCTTCTGGAAATTGCGTAACGGCCAACATATCAGGCTGCACTAATGTCTTCTCAACCTGGGCTTCCACTGTCAGGCAACATGGTTTCCCATCTACTGAGCCCTCCACTTGCATTGTGATGGTTATTCGATAACAGCTTCCACAAGTCAGGAACTTGAGTGGTAACATTCCTTGAAGCACTGCTGGAAGGCATCAGAATCCAGCCAGTTGAGAGGATGCACTCTCCACTCCTTGGACACTGGTCTGTGCCCTGTCTCATCACAGCCTCAACAAGGACTGTGGAAACTGTACAGGCTCACCCTTCTTGACACTGACTTCTTCATTTTCACCTCCCGGCCCCAGAGGTCCAAGCGATCCTGGGCAGCCACTCACCCCTTAGCTGCTGGTTGCCTTCAGGGAGGCCTCAAACTCCAAGGACCTCGCCAGCGCCACCTGCAGGTCCCCAGGGTGTGCCTGCTCGATGTAGATTTGCAGTTGATGGTCCTGTAAAGCATCAGCAAAGAAATCATGGGCCACTACCACAATCATCTCTTCCAGAGCCATAGGATATGACCTCCTTACCAGTGCCTCCACGTCCTGTACCAACTGGGACAGCGTCTCGCCATGCTCACGAGTCTGCGTCTTCAAGTGGGCCCCGTACGCTTCGGCCTGGCAGTGATGCCCGAAGCGGCGTTTTAAAGCCTCCACCACAATGGTATATGAGGTGTGTTGGGTCAGTGGCAGATGCCCCAACCCCATCATACTTTGCTGTCTTACACCCCATAGAATGTTTGGAAACAAGGGTTGCTGGGTGGAGAACACATGCCGTTAACATGCCTGGAGGGTGAGGGAGGCAACGTAGTGGATCGACCGGGTGTGAGCCTGCCACCACCTGTACCCAAGGCAGCAGTTCCAATGGCTCCCCAGCCTCCTGCAGCAGCCACCAACATGGCACTGCGAGACCCAGGAACCCTAAACAGACCCCAGTAAATCTGCCACTTAGCCATCTGTTGCCAGAACCTCGTGTGGTTTCTCCGTGCGCAACGTTGCTACTTCATGATGCTGCCTCTCTGCCTGCACCTCCTGAACCTCTCCTTTCAGAGTCTGCACCTCCTCCAGCAGTTCACTCTTCACATTGCTGCAGGCTTTGTCTGTGTACTGATGAGTTTCCATCATCACAGATGCGAGATTGTTCTGCAGAACCTCAACAAGATAGCAGAACTGTTCCTCCTCCCTCCTTGCCTGCATCTCGACAAGATTGTGCACTTGTTCCCCAGCCTTCCTTGCATGCAATTCGACAAGATTATGCGCCTGCTCCTCTGAGCCTGCTTTTGTGCCCTCTGTGCCTGCTCTTCTGTCGCCTGTGCCTGCTCAGACATTTCCTCTTTCATACCAACCAGCATGGCAGTTATCAGGTCCATCTGGCTCAGCTTCACCTCACTTGTGCCTGCCTCATTCATATCCTCCTCTCCCTCACGGCCGCCATTTTTGGATGACATGATAAATCGACACACCTCACTGTTCAAATTTCACAGATCCCACTCCTGACACACTGTTGCACCACACCCCACCTACCCATCAACACCAAGCAGGCTAGGCAGGCATCATGCCTAACTACAGGGTCGTGAACACAGAACAGCTCCAAGAGGCACCTAGCATCATAAAACACCACGAGGGGACACACCGAGAGGCAAGGCAGGGCACAAAGGAAACACACTATAACCCTAACCTTTCCTTTATTTACACAATCCCATGGCCACAATACAAAACAGAGTAATCCAGGTCACAAGGGGCACCCACGAGGTCTACAACCTCTACACAACAGGAGCATCAAACTGCTCCGTTCTGAGGCTTTGTCCCTCCGCTGCTCTCGCCCCGACCCTTACGTCATGTTAACATGTTGACACAAGAGTATAGAGAGACAAAGACCCTCTGGTGCAACAATATATATATATATATATATATACACACACACATACATAAATATATATATATATATATATATATATATATATATATATATATATATATACTCATATATATATGTAAACATACTTATACACACTTATATATTCAAATTTATATATATGTATGTATGTGTGTATGTATGTATATATATAATGGAATAAGTCATTTGAATTAAGTATTATTAGCTTGTGTCTGAATAACTTTTATCTAGAGTATTATTGTTATTTTATCACCTCCTTTTCAACTTTCAGAAGGCAGGGAGTGTGTTCCCTTCCGATACGGAGAGGAAATAGAGAGAGGATGCGTAGGCGAAGAAGGGAAGACGGAGACAATTAAAACGGTGGGAGAAGGAGGAGTGGTAACAAAGTGGAGAGTGACTGGCAGATGGTGTGCCGCAGAGGTAGACAGTTATTTGGATATCACAAGAATCATACTTTGCCCAACCAGAAGTGGTAGGTATAACAAGCTACTGAATGTACAATTTATTGTTTTTATGATGTACATGCTTTACATGTGTATGAAAGTGCGTTTATTCACAAAATATGTATGACTATTCTTATATTTGTCCTTTTTTATTTTCTCTTCGTTTTATGATGAATTTATACGATATGTACGAGGAACAAAAAGGATTGTCCTTCTAATGTGTGCAATTCATATTTCTCCTCATGTGTAACTGAACAACCACCTCCAGAAACCAGTACATCTCCAGGTAAGCCAATAAAATAAGCGAACATACAGAAATTGACTATAAGAAAGCACATTAATATAAATTGACACGCACCCAAATATTAAATGAAAGGCATGTGTATATATACATACATACATACATATAAATAAATAAATATATATATATATTGTATATATATATATATATATATATATATATATATATATATATATATATATATATATATACACATACACACACAATGTATATGTACATATATACATATTATACATATTATATATGTATATATATGTATATATATGTACATATATACATATTATATATATTATATATATGTACATATATATATATATATATATATATATATATATATATATATATATACATATACATATACACATGCATATATATATATATATATATATATATATATATATATATATATATATATATATATATATATATATGTGAAAAGACCACTGAATCAAGCATTATTAGCTCGTTTCTGAATACCTTTTTTCATGAGTATTTTTTCTTTCTTTCTTATCATCTCCTTTTCAACTTTCAGAAGAAAATGAGTGTGTTCCCCTTCCCGACACGGAAAAAGAAATAGTGAGAGGATGCGTAGGCGAAGAAGGGAAGGCGGAGACAGTTAAAACGTTGGGAGAAGGAGGAGTGGTAATAAAGTGGAGAGTGACTGGCAGATGGTGTGCCGCAGCGGTAGACAGGAATTTGCATATCACAAGAATCATACTTTGCCCAAGTGGTAAATGCAATATAAACTATTAATGTACTGTTATTATTTTTATGATCCACATGTATCTATATGTGCATATAAGAATACCCGTTCATATACACAGTAGATATCTGTAGTTCTGAAATCTTTTGACATTTAAAAATCCACGTAACGTGATTGTTGTCTAAAAAATAACATATATAGTAATGATTCTACAGTCCTTTTACCACATTGCATATATCTTTCTATTATATAGTGAGAGATTGCCCTTGTTATGTCAATAAGTTATATCATTTTTACCTCTCAGATGTGACTGAACAGCCACCTCTAGAAACCAGCACATCTCCAGGTATGACTGAAATTTTTAATCTATAAAAACGATTATATAGATTATATAATGAGGAATGTAGACGATTTATACGAGTAGCCCAGAACACCACGTGGGGAAACATAGAGAGAGAGGGCACAAAGTCTTTCCTTAATTCACACTAGTTTCACATGTTACACTATCCCAATGGCACAATACAGGTGGAACAAACACATTACACTACACAGTACTGGTGAATCACAGTACAATGGGCTAGCTCAGAGTAATCCAGGTCACAAGGGGCACACATGAAGTCTCTAACTTTTACGCAACAGGAGCACCAAACCACGTCTGTCCTGCAGCTTCTCCTTCTAACCCCCACCCCTACGTCATGTTAACATGTTGACATAAGATTACAAGGAATACAAAAACCCGCTGGTGTAATACCATCCCCCCCTATCAAGGCAGAGGACCCATCTGCTCCAAACATACAATCAAAATAAACAAATATTAACGTAAAGAAACTTAGTCTTCAGAAACAACACAAAAATCTTTCATCCATCCTGGCCTTCTTCACTCCTGCTGGGTCACTGCAATGGGGGTGTAGGCAGCGGCAGGTAAGCAGTGGCACGCAGAGGGGCATCAACCCAAGACCTGGCTCAGGGTCGCCACTGACATTTGTCGCATCGCCCTCACTACCTAATTGCTCGTCCACATCTTGGTCAGTGTCTGCCACATCCTCATCGCCACTGCTGGGGCTTATATCATCCTCTTTTTCACCGTGGCCCCAGTAGTGCCCTGGCTCCACAGCCAGCCCATGTGGACAGCAGACGGCCACTTTCGCCCTCACACCAATCAGATATTGAGCGTCAGAGGCCTTTATCCTGCCTTTGCCTTCCCGGGGGCTCTGTAGTTTAGTGAGCTCTTGCCTCCAGGTCGGTTATACCCGGCCACACTCTGTCATCACAGCTGCTCCTTCCCTCACATAGCCATGCAGTCTTCATGGCTTGACAGCCCTCAAACATCCCACTCATAAGTGTGCAAATCCGCCAGTCTCTCCTACGATTCATCTAGCCTATTCACGACGAGGCGATTCAGCTTTGCATGGTCGTAATGCCGGGGTTTTAGAACATAAGCCCTGAACGCCTCGAGATAACAAGGCGCACAAGCCGCGAACCTGGGCTGCCTGCTCGCTCACCCCGAGCGCCACTCTTGCCCAGACATCTCGTCACCGGTGTCTGACGCAAAAAATACGAAACGTGTAAGCACATCATCTGGCGCGAGTGGGCTAGGTGCTCCAATTCCTCACAGGTGCCTAGCTTGGCACCAGGGCTCCCTCCAGGCCTCGTTGGAGAAGTTAGCCATCAGCACCAGCCTGACTCATCTGCTTCAACAAGATTCTGCTCGACCGCTACACCATCAGCTATTTGCAGGTTTTCAATGGGATCTACCATGCCTTCCGCTCCATGCATCACTCTTGACAGTTGACACTGGATCCTAGACTCTATCCTGGGGACAATGTGCAGTCAATTCACCGTAAATACCTTTACACAGCCAACTTCTGGAAACAGGGTATCTTCACCATGCACCTTCACCAGCTTCATCCAGATCCTTTTACTTTCTCTGCGTCAGGTAATCAAAGCCCAGCAAGCATGGCTCGTCTGATCTGCAGGCATACACTGGGAGTCGATGCACCACTCTGCCCACGCTGATATGAGCCTCCACAGGCTCCTTGGGCTACACACAATGCCCATTGATGCCACACAGCCTCTGTGGTGCTTCCACCAAATTGCGTAACGGCCAACATATCCAGGCTGCACTAATGTCTTCTCAGCCTGGGCTTCACTGTCCAGTGCCCCTTGAACATCTACTGAGCCCTCCACTTGCATTGTGATGGTTATTCGATAACAACTTCCACCAAGTCTGGAACTTGAGTGGTAACATTCCTTGAAGCACTGCTGGAAGGCATCAGAATCCAGCCAGTTGAGAGGATGCACTCTCCACTCCTTGGACACTGGTCTGTGCCCTGTCATAGCCTCAACAAGAGATGTGGAAACTGTACAGGCTCACCCTTCTTGACACTGACTTCTTCATTTTCACCTCCCGGCCCCAGAGGTCCAAGCGATCCTGGGCAGCCCTCTACCCCATAACGCTGGTTGCTAGGGAGGCCTCAAACTTCAAGGACCTCGCCAGCGCCACCTGCAGGTCCCAGGTGTGCCTGCTCGATGTAGATTTGCAGTTGATGGTCCTGTAAACCATCAGCAAAGAAATCATGGGCCACTACCACAATTATCTCTTCAGAGCCTTGAGATGTTCAGCCTCCTTACCAGTGCCTCCACGTCCTGTACCAACTGGGACAGCGTCTCGCCATGCTCACGAGTCTGCGTCTTCAAGTGGGCCCCGTACACTTCGGCCTGGCAGTGATGCCCGAAGCGGCGTTTTAAAGCCTCCACCACAATGGTATATGAGGTGTGTTGGTTCAGTGGCAGATGCCCTAACCCCATAATACTCTGCTGTCTTACACCCCATAGAATGTTTGGAAACTGAAGGATTGCTGGGTGGAGAACACATGCCGTTAACATGCCTGGAGGGGGAGGGAGGCAACGCAGTGGATTGACCGGGTGTGAGCCTGCCACCACCTGTACCCAAGGCAGCAGTTCCAATGGCTCCCCAGCCTCCTGCAGCAGCCACCAACATGGCACTGCGAGACCCAGGAACCCTAAACAGACCCCAGTAAATCTGCCACTTAGCCTTCTGCTGCCAGAACCTTGTGTGCTTTCTCCGTGTGCAACGTTGCTACTTCATGATGCTGCCTCTCTGCCTGCACCTCCTGAACCTCTCCTTTCAGAGTCTGCACCTCCTCCAGCAGTTCACTCTTCACATTGCTGCAGGCTTTGTCTGTGTACTGATGAGTTTCCATCATCACAGATGCGAGATTGTTCTGCAGAACCTCAACAAGATAGCAGAACTGTTCCTCCTCCCTCCTTGCCTGCATCTCGACAAGATTGTGCACTTGTTCCCCAGCCTTCCTTGCATGCAATTCGACAAGATTATGCGCCCGCTCCTCTGTGCCTGCTCTTCTGTCGTCTGTGCCTGCTCAGACATTTCCTCTTTCATACCAACCAGCATGGCAGTGATCAGGTCCATCTGGCTCAGCTTCACCTCACTTGTGCCTGCCTCATTCATATCCTCCTCTCCCTCACGGCCGCCATTTTTGGATGACATGATAAATCGACACACCTCACTGTTCAAATTTCACAGATCCCACTCCTGACACACTGTTGCACCACACCCCACCTACCCATCAACACCAGGCAGGCTAGGCAGGCATCATGCCTAACTTCCTGGGGTCGTGAACGCAGGTTTTAACTCAGAGGCACCTAACATCATAAAACACCATGATGGGACACACCGAGAGGCAAGGCAGGGCACAAAGGAAACACACTATAACCCTGATCTTTCCTTTATTTACACAATCCCATGGCCACAATACAGAACAGAGTAATCCAGGTCACAAGGGGCACCCACGAGGTCTATAACCTCTACACAACAGGAGCATCAAACTGAGTCTGCCCTGAGGCTTTGTCCCTCCGCTGCTCTCGCCCCGACCCTTACGTCATGTTAACATGTTGACACAAAATTATAGAGTGACAAAGACTCTCTGGTGCAACAATATATATATATATATATATATACACACACATACATAAATATATATATATATATATATATATATATATATATATATATATACTCATATATATATGTAAACATACTTATACACACTTATATATTCAAATTTATATATATGTATGTATGTGTGTATGTATGTATGTATATATATAATGGAATAAGTCATTTGAATTAAGTATTATTAGCTGGTTTCTGAATAACTTTTATCTAGAGTATTATTGTTATTTTATCACCTCCTTTTCAACTTTCAGAAGGCAGGGAGTGTGTTCCTTCATTACGGAAGGAAATAGTGAGAGGATGCGTAGGCGAAGAAGGGAAGACGGAGACAATTAAAACGGTGGGAGAAGGAGGAGTGGTAACAAAGTGGAGAGTGACTGGCAGATGGTGTGCCGCAAAGTGGAGCAGTCATTTGAGTATCACAGAATCATACTTTGCCCAACCAGAAGTGGTAGGTATAACAAGCTACTGAATGTACAATTTATTGTTTTTATGATGTACATGCTTTACATGTGTATGAAAGTGCGTTTATTCACAAAATATGTATGACTATTCCATATTTGTCCTTTTTTATTTTCTCTTCGTTTATGATGAATTTATACGATGTGTGAGACAAAAGAGTTGTCCTTCTAATGTGTGCAATTCATATTTCTCCTCCTCATGTGTAACTGAACAACCACCTCCAGAAACCAGTACATCTCAGGTAAATAAATAATGGTATACAGAAGTACGACTATAAGAAAGCACATTAATATAAATTGACACGCACCCAAATATTAAATGAAAGGCATGTGTATATATACATACATACATACATATAAATAAATAAATATATATATATATATATATGTATATATATATATATATGTATATATATATATATATATATATATATATATATATATATACATACACACACAATGTATATGTACATATATACATATTATACATATTATATATGTATATATATGTATATATATATGTACATGTAAACATATTATATATATTATATATATGTACATATATATATATATATATATATATATATATATATATATATATATATATATATATATATATACACACATACATATATATATATATATATATATATATATATATATATATATATATATATATATATAACGAAAAATACATGAATCAAGCATTATTAGCTCGTTTCTGAATACCTTTTTTCATTAGTATTTTTCTTTCTTTCTTATCATCTCCTTTTCAACTTTCAGAAGAAAATGAGTGTGTTCCCTTCCGACACGGAAAAGAAATAGTGAGAGGATGCGTAGGCGAAGAAGGGAAGGCGGAGACAGTTAAAACGGTGGGAGAAGGAGGAGTGGTAATAAAGTGGAGAGTGACTGGCAGATGGTGTGCCGCAGCGGTAGACAGGAATTTGCATATCACAAGAATCATACTTTGCCCAAGTGGTAAATGCAATATAAACTATTAATGTACAATTTATTATTTTTATGATCCACATGTATCTATATGTGCATATAAGTACGTTCATATACACAGTAGATATCTGTAGTTCTGAAATCTTTTGACATTTAAAAATCCACGTAACGTGATTATTGTCTAATGTATATATAG
Source organism: Penaeus japonicus (assembly GCA_017312705.2). Lineage (NCBI taxonomy): Eukaryota > Metazoa > Arthropoda > Malacostraca > Decapoda > Penaeidae > Penaeus > Penaeus japonicus. The sequence continues at coordinate 18,059 of BOPN01004083.1, read as the reverse complement.
TAATGATTCTACAGTCCTTTTTACCACATTTTATATATCTTTCTATTATATAGTGAGAGATTGCCCTTGTTATGTCAATAAGTTATATCATTTTTACCTCTCAGATGTGACTGAACATATTCACCTCAGAAACAACACACTCTCCAGGTATGACTGAAATTTTTAATCTATAAAAACGATTATATAGATTATATAATGAGGAATGTAGACGATTTATACGAGTAGCCCAGAACACCACGTGGGGAAACAGAGATAGAGGGCACAAAGTCTTTCCTTAATTCACACTAGTTTCACATGTTACACTATCCCATGGGCACAATACAGGTGGAACAAACACATTACACTACACAGTACTGGTGAATCACAGTACAATGGGCTAGCTCAGAGTAATCAGGTCACAAAGGGGCACACATGAAGTCTCTAACTTTTACGCAACAGGAGCACCAAACCACGTCTGTCCTGCAGCTTTATCCTTCTCGCCCCTACCCCTACGTCATGTTAACATGTTGACATAAGATTACAAAGATACAAAAACCCTTCAGTGTAATACCATCCCCCCTGTAAGGGCAAGGACCCATCTGCTCCAACATACACAATCACAAAATAAACAAATATTAACGTAAAGAAACTTAGTCTTCAGAAACAACACAAAAATCTTTCATCCATCCTGGCCTTCTTCACTCCTGCTGGGTCGCTGCAATGGAGGTGTAGGCAGGTGCAGGTAAGCAGTGGCACCCAGAGGGGCATCTCTAGCCCCAAGACCTGGCTCAGGGTCGCCACTGACATCTGTCGCATCGCCCTCACTACCTAATTGCTCGTCCACATCACTGATCAAGTGTCTGCCCACATCCTCATCGCCACTGCTGAGGCTTATATCATCCTCTTTTTCACCGTGGCCCCAGTAGTGCCCTGGCTCCACAGCCAGCCCATGTGGACAGCAGACGGCCACTTTCGCCCTCACCAAATCCAGATATTGACGTCAGAGAGGGCCGCTATCACCTTGTACGGCCCTTCCCAGGGGCTCTGTAGTTTAGTGAGAGCTCTTGCCTCCGGAGTGGGTTATGCAGCCACACTCTGTCATCCACATTGTACCTCACTTCCCTCACGCGCCGACCGTAGATCTTCATGGCTTGGCCGGCCACCTCAAACTTGCCATCCACTCATAAGTGTGCAAATCCGCCAGTCTCTCCTACGATTCATCTAGCCTATTCACGACGGGGCGATTCCGGCTTTGCATGGTCGTAATGCCGGGGTTTTAGAACGCATAAGCCTAACGCCTCGAGATACTCGGGCGCACAAGCCGCGAACCTGGGCTGCCTGCTCGCTCACCCCGAGCGCCAGTCTTGCCCAGACATCTCGTCACCGGTGTCTGACGCAAAAAATACGAAACGTGTAAGCACATCATCTGGCGCGAGTGGGCTAGGTGCTCCAATTCCTCACAGGTGCCTAGCTTGGCACCAGCGGGCTCCCTCCAGGCCTCGTTGGAGAAGTTAGCCATCAGCACCATAGCTGACTCATCTGCTTCAACAAGATTCTATTTGCAGGTTTTCAATGGGATCTACCATGCCTTCCGCTCCATGCATCACTCTTGACAGTTGACACTGGATCCTAGACTCTATCCTGGGGACAATGTGCAGTCGTTCTGCCGTAAATACCTTTACACAGCCAACTTCTGGAAGCAAGGGTACATCTTCACCATGCACCTTCACCAGCTTCTGTCCAAGATCATGCCTTTCTCTGCGTCAGGTAATCAAAGCCCAGCAAGCATGGCTCGTCCTGATCTGCGACATACACTGGGAGTCGATGCACCACTCTGCCCACGCTGATATGAGCCTCCACAGGCTCCTTGAGCTGCACACAATGCCCATTGATGCCACACAGCCTCTGTGGTGCTTCTGGAAATTGCGTAACGGCCAACATATCAGGCTGCACTAATGTCTTCTCAACCTGGGCTTCCACTGTCAGGCAACATGGTTTCCCATCTACTGAGCCCTCCACTTGCATTGTGATGGTTATTCGATAACAGCTTCCACAAGTCAGGAACTTGAGTGGTAACATTCCTTGAAGCACTGCTGGAAGGCATCAGAATCCAGCCAGTTGAGAGGATGCACTCTCCACTCCTTGGACACTGGTCTGTGCCCTGTCTCATCACAGCCTCAACAAGGACTGTGGAAACTGTACAGGCTCACCCTTCTTGACACTGACTTCTTCATTTTCACCTCCCGGCCCCAGAGGTCCCAGCGATCCTGGGCAGCCACTCACCCCTTAGCTGCTGGTTGCCTTCAGGGAGGCCTCAAACTCCAAGGACCTCGCCAGCGCCACCTGCAGGTCCCCAGGGTGTGCCTGCTCGATGTAGATTTGCAGTTGATGGTCCTGTAAAGCATCAGCAAAGAAATCATGGGCCACTACCACAATTATCTCTTCCAGAGCCATAGGATATGACCTCCTTACCAGTGCCTCCACGTCCTGTACCAACTGGGACAGCGTCTCGCCATGCTCACGAGTCTGCGTCTTCAAGTGGGCCCCGTACGCTTCGGCCTGGCAGTGATGCCCGAAGCGGCGTTTTAAAACCTCCACCACAATGGTATATGAGGTGTGTTGGGTTAGTGGCAGATGCCCCAACCCCATCATACTTTGCTGTCTTACACCCCATAGAATTTTTGGAAACTGAAGGGTTGCTGGGTGGAGAACACATGCCGTTAACATGCCTGGAGGGGGAGGGAGGCAACGTAGTGGATCGACCAGGTGTGAGCCTGCCACCATCTGTACCCAAGGCAGCAGTTCCAATGGCTCCCCAGCCTCCTGCAGCAGCCACCAACATGGCACTGCGAGACCCGGGAACCCTAAACAGACCCCAGTAAATCTGCCACTTAGCCGTCTGTTGCCAGAACCTTGTGTGCTTTCTCCGTGTGCAACGTTGCTACTTCATGATGCTGCCTCTCTGCCTGCACCTCCTGAACCTCTCCTTTCAGAGTCTGCACCTCCTCCAGCAGTTCACTCTTCACATTGCTGCAGGCTTTTTCTGTGTACTGATGAGTTTCGATCATCACAGATGCGAG
>BOPN01004083.1:7500-12500 GCA_017312705.2 Penaeus japonicus | reverse complement strand
CTTTCTATTATATAGTGAGAGATTGCCCTTGTTATGTCAATAAGTTATATCATTTTTACCTCTCAGATGTGACTGAACAGCCACCTCTAGAAACCAGCACATCTCCAGGTATGACTGAAATTTTTAATCTATAAAAACGATTATATAGATTATATAATGAGGAATGTAGACGATTTGTACGAGTAGCCCAGAACACCACGTGGGGAAACATAGAGAGAGAGGGCACAAAGTCTTTCCTTAATTCACACTAGTTTCACATGTTACACTATCCCATGGGCACAATACAGGTGGAACAAACACATTACACTACACAGTACTGGTAGATCACAGTACAATGGGCTAGCTCAGAGTAATCCAGGTCACAAGGGGCACACATGAAGTCTCTAACTTTTACGCAACAGGAGCACCAAACCACGTCTGTCCTGCAGCTTTGTCCTTCTCGCCCCTACCCCTACGTCATGTTAACATGTTGACATAAGATTACAAAGATACAAAAACCCGCTGGTGTAATACCATCCCCCCCTATCAAGGCAGAGGACCCATCTGCTCCAACATACACAATCACAAAATAAACAAATATTAACGTAAAGAAACTTAGTCTTCAGAAACAACACAAAAATCTTTCATCCATCCTGGCCTTCTTCACTCCTGCTGGGTCGCTGCAATGGAGGTGTAGGCAGCGGCAGGTAAGCAGTGGCACCCAGAGGGGCATCTCTAGCCCCAAGACCTGGCTCACCGTGGACAGCAGACGGCCACTTTCGCCCTCACCAAATCCAGATATTGACGTCAGAGAGGGCCGCTATCACCTTGTACGGCCCTTCCCAGGGGCTCTGTAGTTTAGTGAGAGCTCTTGCCTCCGGAGTGGGTTATGCAGCCACACTCTGTCATCCACATTGTACCTCACTTCCCTCACGCGCCGGCCGTAGATCTTCATGGCTTGGCCGGCCACCTCAAACTTGCCATCCACTCATAAGTGTGCAAATCCGCCAGTCTCTCCTACGATTCATCTAGCCTATTCACGCCGGGGCGATTCCGGCTTTGCATGGTCGTAATGCCGGGGTTTTAGAACGCATAAGCCTAACGCCTCGAGATACTCAGGCGCACAAACCACAATCCTGGGCTGCCTGCTCGCTCACCCCGAGCGCCAGTCTTGCTGACCCATCTCAATCACCGGTGTCTGACGCAAAAAATACGAAACGTGTAAGCACATCATCTGGCTCGAGTGGGCTAGGTGCTCCAATTCCTCACAGGTGCCTAGCTTGGCACCAGCGGGCTCCCTCCAGGCCTCGTTGGAGAAGTTAGCCATCAGCACCATAGCTGACTCATCTGCTTCAACAAGATTCTGTTCGACTGCTACACCATCAGCCATTTGCAGGTTTTCAATGGGATCTACCATGCCTTCCGCTCCATGCATCACTCTTGACAGTTGACACTGGATCCTAGACTCTATCCTGGGGACAAGGTGCAGTCGTTCTGCCGTAAATACCTTTACACAGCTAACTTCTGGAAGCAAGGGTACATCTTCACCATGCACCTTCACCAGCTTCTGTCCAAGATCACGCCTTTCTCTGCGTCAGGTAGTCAAAGCCCAGCAAGCATGGCTCATCCTGATCTGCGACATACACTGGGAGTCGATGCACCACTCTGCCCACGCTGATATGAGCCTCCACAGGCTCCTTGAGCTGCACACAATGCCCATTGATGCCACACAGCCTCTGTGGTGCTTCTGGAAATTGCGTAATGGCCAACATATCAGGCTGCACTAATGTCTTCTCAACCTGGGCTTCCACTGTCAGGCAACATGGTTTCCCATCTACTGAGCCCTCCACTTGCATTATGATGGTTGTTCAATAACAGCTTACACAAGTCAGGAATTTGAGTGGTAACATTCCTTGAAGCACTGCTGGAAGGCATCAGAATCCAGCCAGTTGAGAGGATGCACTCTCCACTCCTTGGACACTGGTCTGTGCCCTGTCTCATCACAGCCTCAACAAGGACTGTGGAAACTGTACAGGCTCACCCTTCTTGACACTGACTTCACTGTTTTCCTCCCGGCCCCAGAGAGATTTAGTGATCTAGGCAGCCACTCACCCCTTAGCTGCTGGTTGCCTTCAGGGAGGCCTCAAACTCCAAGGACCTCGCCAGCGCCACCTGCAGGATCCCAGGGTGTGACTGCTCGATGTAGATTTGCAGTTGATGGTCCTGTAAAGCATCAGCAAAGAAATCATGGGCCACTACCACAATTATCTCTTCCAGAGCCACAGGATATGACCTCCTTACCAGTGCCTTCACGTCCTGTACCACCTGGGACAGCGTCTCGCCATGCTCACGAGTCTGCGTCTTTAAGTGGGCCCCGTACACCTCGGCCTGGCAGTGATGCCCGAAGCGGCGTTTTAAAGCCTCCAACACAATGGTATATGAGGTGTGTTGGGTCAATGGCAGATGCCCTAACCCCATAATACTCTGCTGTCTTACACCCCATAGAATGTTTGGAAACTGAAGGGTTGCTGGGTGGAGAACACATGCCGTTAACATGCCTGGAGGGGGAGGGAGGCGCAGTGGATTGACTGGGTGTGAGCCTGCCACCACCTGTACCCAAGGCAGCAGTTCCAATGGCTCCCCAGCCTCCTGCAGGAGCCACCAACATGGCACTGCGAGACCCAGGAACCCTAAACAGACCCCAGTAAATCTGCCACTTAGCCTTCTGCTGCCAGAACCTTGTGTGGTTTCTCCGTGCGCAACGTTGCTACTTCATGATGCTGCCTCTCTGCCTGCACCTCCTGAACCTCTCCTTTCAGAGTCTGCACCTCCTCCAGCAGTTCACTCTTCACATTGCTGCAGGCTTTGTCTGTGTACTGATGAGTTTCCATCATCACAGATGCGAGATTGTTCTGCAGAACCTCAACAAGATAGCAGAACTGTTCCTCCTCCCTCCTTGCCTGCATCTCGACAAGATTGTGCACTTGTTCCCCAGCCTTCCTTGCATGCAATTCGACAAGATTATGCGCCTGCTCCTCTGAGCCTGCTTTTGTGCCCTCTATGTCTGCTCTTCTGTCGCCTGTGCCTGCTCAGACATTTCCTCTTTCATACCAACCAGCATGGCAGTTATCAGGTCCATCTGGCTCAGCTTCACCTCACTTGTGCCTGCCTCATTCATATCCTCCTCTCCCTCACGGCCGCCATTTTTGGATGACATGATAAATCGACACATCTCACTGTTCAAATTTCACAGATCCCACTCCTGACACACTGTTGCACCACACCCCACCTACCCATCAACACCAGGCAGGCTAGGCAGGCACCATGCCTAACTACAGGGTCGTGAACACAGAACAGCTCCAAGAGGCACCTAACATCATAAAACACCACGAGGGGACACACCGAGAGGCAAGGCAGGGCACAAAGGAAACACACTATAACCCTAACCTTTCCTTTATTTACACAATCCCATGGCCACAATACAGAACAGAGTAATCCAGGTCACAAGGGGCACCCACGAGGTCTACAACCTCTACACAACAGGAGCATCAAACTGCTCCGTTCTGAACTTTGTCCTCACTGCTCTCTAACCCCGACCCTTACGTCATGTTAACATGTTGACACAAAGTATAGTAAAAGACCCTCTGGTGCAACAATATATATATATACATATGTACACACACATATATAAATATATATATATGTATATATATATATATATATATATATATATATATATATATATATATATATACTTATGTATGTATATATGTAAACATACTTATACACACTTATATTAGAATTAATATATATGTATGTATGTGTGTATGTATGTATATATATAATGGAATAAGTCATTTGAATTAAGTATTGTAGCTGGTTTCTGAACCAACCTTTATTTAAGTATTGTTATTTTATCACCTCCTTTTCAACTTTCAGAAGGCAGGGAGTGTGTTCCCTTCCGATACGGAGAGGAAATAGTGAGAGGATGCGTAGGCGAAGAAGGGAAGACGAAGACAATTAAAACGGTGGGAGAAGGAGGAGTGGTAAACAGGTGGACAGTGACTGGCAGATGGTGCGCCGCAGAGGTAGACAGTCATTTGGATATCACAAGAGCTCTTTGCCCAACCAAAAGTGGTAGGTACATAACAAGCTGCAGATGTACAATTTATTGTTTTTATGATGTACATGCTTTACATGTGTATGAAAGTGCGTTTATTCACAAAATATGTATGACTATTCTTATATTTGTCCTTTTTTATTTTCTCTTCGTTTTATGATGAATTTATACGATGTGTACGAGGAACAAAAGAGTTGTCACTTCTAATGTGTGCAATTCATATTTCTCCTCCTCATATTAACTGAACAACCACCTCCAGAAACCAGTACATCTCCAGGTAAGCCAATAAAATAAGCGAACATACAGAAGTACGACTATAAGAAAGCACATTAATATAAATTGACACGCACCCAAATATTAAATGAAAGGCATGTGTATATATATATATACATACATATAAATAAATAAATAATTATATATATATATATAATGTATATATATATATATATATATATATATATATATATATATATATATATATATATATATATATATATATATATATATATATATATATATATATATATATATATATATATATATATACATACACACACAATGTATATGTACATATATACATATTATACATATTATATATGTATATATATGTATATATGTTACATATATACATATTATATATATATATATATACATATATATATATATATATATATATATATATATATATATATATATATATATATATGCATGTATGTATATATATATATATATATATATATATATATATATATATATATATATATATTTATATATATATATATATATATACATATATATATATATATATATATATATATATATATATATATATATATATATATATATATATATATAACGAAATAAGACATGAATCAAACATTATTAACTCGATTTCTGAATA
>BOPN01004082.1:135000-136224 GCA_017312705.2 Penaeus japonicus | reverse complement strand
ATATATATATATATATATATATATACACACACACACACACACACACACACACACACACACACACACACACACATATATATATATATATATATATATATATAATACATATCTAGTTATCAACAATAAAATGAGAACATGTTTTGCTATTTTTTCAAGAGTTTGTATTTTTTTTTAAATCCTTGTCATTATATGGACAAGTTATGACAAGTACTTTATATAACTTATAATGCTAAAATAGACAGTATATCTATAGTTTTATCAAAATATATATTCATCCTAGTACATCATTATGAGTCAGCCGATCACCTAGCCTGTCTTACCATTGGCTTCTAGTCAGGCATGACTAGACTGCCCTCTGCAGGTCATGAGAATAAGAAGACTTACTATGTCAGTTCACAAAGTTAGTACTAACATATTTTTTGTATCGACAATTTAGAATGAGGGATGCTTTAAGTCATAATGTTGTAAGTTACTTTCAAAGTATTCCGTTTCGTAACTTTTTGAGTGTTCAAACTCATGTAATCAAGCCTTGTGACCAAAGACGCGTTTTCTCGTGTGAGGCTTGAGACGGCGAGCGTCCTCTTGCTTCGGAAAAGGTGTCGAAGCCATCTCGAAACACATGCCGTCGTCAAGGAGACCAGTAATTGCCATATCACCGGCGCAAGAACTGATAGAAGAAGCGGTACCGGCAGGCCACCGATGCAACGCAAGGAGCCTGCAAGCTCTTATAGCATTTGTGGCACCAAGCTCTCCAGCTCAGTGAGGCTCAACCTACCTCGACTTGCCTTTAAAAGCTCAAATACTGACCCATGGATCGCAAATGGAGGGGAGTCCGTCTGGCGAGCGTAGTGCCTCAAGGCAGAGCTCTTTCGCCCACTCTATACACACTCCACAAGCGTCGCGATCCAGAAGAGGGCCGTCACGTCTCAAGGAGAATAGAATAAATAATGCGAAATAAAACCAAAGCTTGAAGACCACTTCTGTACACCTCACTACTTACCCTGTCGATACACAGCAGCCAAGGACATAATTTCTATAGACGACTTTGCACAAACGATTGCCAATCCCTCTAAAAGGAGCAACGTTGCATCTCAGGAATCTAAAAGTAAAGTAAACCCATCAAAATAAACAACCTCGAGAAAGTCTGAAAGATAAAAACAGAAAACGGAAAGTTCTCTGTCATTCATAAAGCTAATACACGACAACCGAATACTGCATTTCAGA
>BOPN01004082.1:127500-130000 GCA_017312705.2 Penaeus japonicus | reverse complement strand
TACATATATTAACAACGAATTTCAGTAATAATACAAGCGTAAACAATGTCACACGCAAAAGGTTACAAAGCATCTTCCTTAATTAACTAGATAAACCGATCGAAAGAACCCACATGAAATCAGTCACAGCTCGATGCTCAATCCATAACAATGTAACCTCCAACGCGAAAAAAAAACTTCATGAAATAAACCTCTTACCTCCTGAGACGCCATTAACAAAACCCCTCTGCTCGCATCCGCCTTCAGGAGAAATCTTTCAAGGATACTTTAATGAAGCAATTTACTCTTCCTTACCTGACGTAGGAGGAGCGAGAGTCCTTCCAGATGCTCCGCCGACCTCGCACGTACCTGCAGGAGAGAAGAGCGATGGTTAACTATAGAAAAAACAGATTTTTCATTCACTATGTCTCACCACCCTACTTCTCAAACTTCACTGTAAAGTAAATGGCGATTGATTGAAGGACTGAGAATGAAAACAACTTCTTCGAGCGAAGAGCGATTGACCAGGAAGCCTTGTACGGCAATTGCAATCCCCTGTTGCAAGATGATGCGAATCGGGAATAGTGGGTCTTGGCGACACGAAGAATAAGAATTATTCTAGGGCAATGGATTATCCTAATGTATTCTGTTTCAGCAATGCATTCACGTAAATGCACATGCCATCTCTCTCTCTCTCTCTCTCTCTCTCTCTCTCTCTCTCTCTCTCTCTCTCTCTATGTCACACACACTCACTCACTCTCTCTCTCTCTCTCTCTCTCTCTCTCTCTCTCTCTCTCTCTCTCTCTCTCTCTCTCTCTCTCTCTCTCTCTACATACATACACACACACACACACACACACACACACACACACACACACACACACACACACACACACACACACACACACACATATATATATATATATATATACATATATATATATATATTATATATATATATATATATATATATATATATATATATATACATATATATACACACACACACACACACGTACAACATCATCATGGAGACCACTGACACTCACTGGTTGCGAGTAATAGCTTCAGCACGTGCTGTCCACATGCCTGTCTCGAAGTCATCGTAACACTTGTATAAATACTGATGTTTGTTTCTCCGTGCACACAGAACATTAGAATCTTTCAGAAAATCTAACCACGTGAAATATGAATTCAGTATTTTTTTTTTTTTTTTTTTTTTTTGCAACTACAAAATTTTGGAGTTCGAATATAAATTTCACTATTACCACGTTTTAAATTTATACTTAATGCGTGACCATCCGACTCTACGGACATTTTACATACATTTTCAAATGTGACACTAGGTTATAGGAAAGACGTTCGCTAGGTTCGCGATGCTGCTATCTTATACGGTGCGCAATATCTTATAACCAGAACATACAATATTGATATTTTTTCATATACGTTTGTCACAAATCCTCAAAGGCGTTTGTTGATGTTATCGTCTTTTTTTCTTATGGAGATTCATCACCGAATCTACCGAGACGACACACAAGTCCAGTCGGCACTCCACATGCCCAGAATAAACCTCAGCCATGGAGGTACTGAGTTCACTAGTCAAATACGACCGTCTTATCCCACCCTATAACATGATCTATTGTCACCGACCATACGTGTAGGTAAATGCCTATGTGGGTATTTCGACGTGTAATTCGGTTTAAATGAAATTATAACACACACATTAAAGGATTTGCAAAAAATTGTAAAAAAAAATAAAAAAAATGGCGTTATAGGAATATTCCCACAACGACGCTAACAAAGGGAGATATTCATTAAGATTAATATTGCCTTTAATGCTCGAGATGAAGATTGTGCAGTAAGGGTTGCCTTCTGTGTAACAATGTTGTACTGACTAAAACCTGCAGAAAAGATGGCTAAGCAAATTCAACATGCCCCCCCCCCAAAAAAAAAAAAAAAAAAAAAAAAAAAGTTTGGTAGATGTTGCTCTTAATCACGACAGACACTGGTGCGAGCGAGCGATGCAACAAGCGTCAATTCAAGCGTGGGAGAAAAAAGGAAGTTGTTACAGGTGCCAGACAGACACACGCAGAATGCCCATGTTTTATCATCCTGTTTCGGACTCCTTCTCAAGAGTGCGGAACTGGTATGCCGTAGCCTTGGACAATTCATTTCCAAGATTTTCGGACCTTCAGTTCCACTCCTCTGGTACAGTGGTGTCAGAGTTGCTCTTTATGAAGTAAAAAGACCGAGGCGAGCTTGTTGATTTGTTGAACGCTATCACCGTTACCAAATATACATTGCCGTTTATAAAGTTTATGAATGGAGCAGGTGAATGACCTGCAATTTCTTCTTTTTCAGTTACAAAGCAGGAAAGCGTACATGTTTGTAATCTTGGTTGCTTATCACTGTAGAACTCTGCGGTCAGATCATGCCCAACTTCACATACCGCAAAGTGACAAATAAAGGACTAAACTAAATTAAAATACTGTTCTAGCACTATGTTAATGGGTTGGCATAG
>BOPN01004082.1:105000-107500 GCA_017312705.2 Penaeus japonicus | reverse complement strand
ATTATCAATTCCTTTCTGTTGTATCTACAAACACTCCCGGCTTGTGTCAGCGCCCACGTTCCTCCCAGTAATGTGGTGTGCTCGCTGACCGCTCACGTTCCTCCAACATTTTTCTGAGCATCAAGGCGACGCGCGTGGGGCCGCCGCACGAACCATTACTTTAGGATTCAACTGTTTGGACGCCGCTTCCAATCGCTTCCAATCCCTTCCTCTCTCGCGAGCCCGCTCTTGGGCGCGAACTTTGCCACATTTGCACCTTCTTGCTCAACCGCCCTGGACATAACACGTTGGGTACGTTTGCTATACTTTACTCGTGGCACGTCGCTAAAACCCTTCGCACATAATGAATAACGTAAACGCGGCAGCATGCCTTAGCTAGGACCTTAGCTAGGACTCCTTTTTATACTTTATAATGCCACATCTAACAGAAATGTTTATACACCTTGCTTTTTTTTTTTTTTTTTTTTTTTTTTTTTTTACTTAGCTCAGCAGCGGATTAACGACATTAGGAACACTTTTCGAAAACAACCAAAATAAAAATAAATAAACCATGCTGACTTCACAATAATCGTGACTCACTAAACATTTAAATCAGCAAAAGAAGCACGTCAAACAGTGATTTTACCTTTTCTTTTATTTTCTCGCGGAAAAAAAAGGTTTATTGTCTCCCCCTCTGCGGGAAGGCGACCACGTCCTCGCTGCCTCCTCGTAAGCCCAACTAAGACCACGGCGTCCGGAGGGCCTGGACACCACCAACACATTTCCCGTTCCTTGACGCCGCGGTATTCTCCTCCGCACGAAGGCCATTCCCTTGCCCGAGCCTGCTTGCAATGACCAGAGTGTTTAAGTTGCTCCTTCTGATAAACTCTCACCCCTTCGCCCCCTCCCGCTGCCCACGCCGCTGATGCCCTCGCTGGGATTCCAATTATAGATATAGAGAAAGCGCACTAATCATTCAAATTAGAACTAGTAGTCCACTTTACGTACTCTATATTATCTATCATAATTAGCAATTAGTGAAGTCCAAATCCAATCTATAAACGCTAAAGTCCTCATGTAAAGTACGTTTGTTCATGATCTAATCAAGCACTTAGTGACGCGCATTGGAAAAGCAGACCAAATATACTCAAAGTGTATTCGCGCGGTGGACTGTCCCAACGGAGCCGCGGTTGCCTTAGCAATGGCAGAAAATTGCAAGAGATGTATTCTGATGGCCTTTCTTAGGGGGTTCCTCGCCGAGGCACAGTTCACGCCGGTCTCTCTCTCTCTCTCTCTCTCTCTCTCTCTCTCTCTCTCTCTCTCTCTCTCTCTCTCTCTCTCTCTCTCTCTCTCTCTCTCTCTCTCTCTCTCTCTCTCTCTCTTTCTCTCTGATAAGCTCTCTCGGGTTTGGCAATGCACTCTTATCTCATGTGTGAAATAATACCCAAATGATGCAATTGACAAAATACAAATAAACAGACAAACAAACAAACAAAAAAAACGATGATAATAATGCCCCTACTATACGTTCGGTGACTTATTTTTTCCCCCCGCAGAAATCCTTAAAAATACAATCCCTTCTATTCGCAAAAATGTTTCCCTTCAGCTCGACGAATATCACTGGCCATGCATACATAAAACAAGGAACGCCGGAATATATCACTGCACACAAATTCCTGGATTGTGTATGTAAGTATGGAAAAAATCGGGCAACTTTTGACTTCTTGATAGAGATAGTAATTCACCTGCGAAGGGGACTCGAGGGGGGGGGGGGGTGCGTGATGTAGGTGGTGGTGATGGTGGTGATGGTGGTGATGATAGTGATGGTGGTGTGGTGATGGTGATGATAGTGATGGTGGTGGTGTGGTGATGATAGTGATGGTGTGGTGGTGATGATGGTGGTGATGGGGATGGTGGTGTTGTGGTGATGGTAGTGATGTGGTGATGATAGTGATGGGGATGATGATGGGGATGGTAGGGATGGTGGTGGTGTGGTGATGATAGTGATGGTGGTGATGGGGATGATAGTGATGGTGGTGGTGGTAGTGAATGATGAAGATGATGATAATGATGATGATGATGTTGTGATGGATGATGGAAATGGGCATAACGATGATAATGGTGATGATTAAGATGATGATGATGGTATTGATGATGGTGATGGTGACGACAGTTGATAAAGATAGTAATGATAATAGTAGTGGTGATGAGGATAATGATGGTGATCATGGTAATAATTCTCTCACTCTTATCACCTCATTCTTTCTCTCACTCTTCCTCCATCTATCAAAAAAAAAAAAAAAAAAAAAAAACTTTTCTCTTCAAAATCGTCCCCCTAAAACTCCTCCTGCTCCTCCTCCTCCAAGGGACTAAGCAAAAGCTCTTACTCCACAAACCGTCGATGCTCCTCCTCCAGATATCCCTTCCCTCGAGTGCCACAGTGGAGCCAGGGGGTTGTGTGTCGGCACTGAGTGGCACTCAGGGATGTTCCTTCTCGTGTTTGTGTGACGTCCCCCTCCCT
>BOPN01004082.1:82500-87500 GCA_017312705.2 Penaeus japonicus | reverse complement strand
GGATTAGAGGCTTGTCTTGCATAATCATTAGCAAAAAGCCGAGTCAGGAGCAGCCTCGAGCTCATTGTCACGATGAACAAAACCAGCACACACGACCCCCACCCTCCCCCCTCCCCCACCCCCCCTCCACGCACTGTACTTCCAATGAATGCTATGTGTCGAAAACCGAAAATTCAGGAGCGTCTTTTTATAATGCGACTTTGATTTGTTTTCATTCCAGGCTGAGCATCGAGAGACTTATTAGGATAGTCGCAATAATTAGGTGTTTATGCAAATAGGCGTTACATAAGGGCTCGTGGTGACAAAGACGAATGGATGAGTAAGAGGAAGCATATGTGTAATGCGAGTATATGCTGAATCGTGGCTTTGAGTGCATATCATGAAACATGTAAATAAAAAAACAAAAACAAAATAAAACGTGTAAATAAACAAACAGGATACCCACGTGTAAGTTTTTCCTTTCATAAGTACCCTAAGCATCCTTAACTGTACCCTATACACAAGAAGACGGTGCAGTGGATTTTTCGATGCCCTGTTTATGCCCACTGCACTCCATAACACTGCGTAGCGAGGAAGGAAGCCTTGGTATGTCAACACAGCTCAGAGCTACGAGGTCATGGCGCGAGGAAGGGAGGCTGGGACGGGAGAAAAAGCTTTTACTGCAGCTTACTGCCGGAGTAATTTTTAGTTCTCGGGACATTCATTTCTGAAAGCAAGCATAAACACTTACGAACGTTTGCATATGCAAAAGTATACGAACTGTTACACATACTTACAAGTGATTTACACCGGCATATGCGCACCTTTACAAACAATGGAGTAACTATATACACAAAAATATTCGTGTCTGTCCCGTTAATAAGCGCATGTACACAAAGACGCACATGGACGCGCAAGCACTTTTAAATACACAAGCGTATATATATGTATATATATATATCTCGACGTACACATAAACATTCAAATACACCACTAACTGCGGTTGTTTCCGTGCTGCAACATAAAGGGTTATTAGCGAACACCTACAAGCAAATACCCGAAGGCACGAAACATGTGCAACGGCACGAGTAGGCGACTACGTACGTACATTCAGGGGGGATGCACGTCCCTTGGAACGGCTCTGATACGTCCAATGTCAGTGCTGTTATGAGGGCCTGCCTACCCGCCCCGGCACCGCACACCAAAAGCACGTGCAAGCAATTTATCACGTGATTCGGAAATAAGCAGAGTCGGATAGGACATCTCACCCTCGCGTCTCCCTCCTGCACCATAAGCTGCTGTTGCAGGCCCTTCGGTCAGCGCTATTGCTAGCCTCCTCACCTAAGTTCACCCTCGTTGCAGCTGGCCTTTTCTAAGCGCTTTAATCATACGTGAAGTCTCCCGTTAGTATCTTTTAATCCACTGGATATCATTTCTCTTTATTAATTTGGTTATTATTACCAAATAAACAACAGTATTACACACAATCTTAGGTTTATTGTCCCCTCTCTCAATATAAATCTATTTTGTGTATAGTGTGTGTTTACCTACCCTTAGAATTTTGCTATTTTTTCGAGTATTGAAACTAAATTTCCTACTTCTCTGCGCCACTCCCCCCTCCCCCTCCCCCTCCCCCTTCTCCCTCCGCCTCACAGTTTCTCGCCCAGCAATCCGAGGACTGTGTGATACCGCGTTTTCCTTGCACTTCTGGCACCCTCGTCCTCACACTATCCTTTGCCCTTGCTCCCCCTTTCCCTCTTCTTAAAGTTCTATTGTTCTGTTTACTCACTCTTGCTCTCTGCAGATACCACTGTCTTGCCCCCAGGGATTCCAACTTGCTCTTTCCTCTAACTTCCCCAGCTTCCCCCTTTCTGCCTTTCCTCTTCAAAGCCCCGCTGATTATGAACCGCTCCTCCCCGCCGCTGCATCTCACCTACCCATATTTTCTTGCAGGGTTGTCCCGATTGTCCCCGCGTCCTCACTCCTGTCCTCCTCCCCGGGCGACCCCTCTTGCCCTGCTGTTCACGCAACGCTTTGCCTCACTCTTCCCTTCTCTGCCCTTTCGCCCACCAACGCCAGATCTAATTTCCACAAAATGCTCTGTCCTGGCACTCGCATCCCACCCATCTCCATTTCATTCCCTGTCCTCCATTCCTACGGCCCCTTTTCCTCTCCCCGCGCTGTCTCTTCCCCTTTCCGTGCTCTTCCTTTTCTTCGTACTGTCAACATTCCTTTTCGTACTCATTCTTTTCGTCCATGTGGGCCTTTCGTCCTTTTATATTGTCATTTTCTTCATTTTCTTTCTCCTCTTTCTTTCATACTGTCCTTTCTCCCTTTTATACTCCTCCCTTTCTTTATATTGCCATGTTCCCTTCTCATATAGTCGTTATATTCATACTGTCCTTTCCCCTTACATACTCCTCCTTCTCTTCCTATTGTCCTTCTCCCTTTTCATATTGTTCCTCTCTTTCGTAACGTCCTTTCCTCCTTTCACTCCCTGCCTTTCGCAACTCTCCCTCTCCTCCCTCCGCGCCCTGCCTCCTCCTCCTCCTCCCTTTCTCGCGGCGCCCTGTGCTCCTGCTCTAAATTTAGGAGCGATTCACTTGGCCACAGGAATGGTCGATGTATTATAGGTCCAAGTTTTCGAAGTTGACATGCGGGCCATGAGAGCGACGAGAGCGAGGAAGGTCCACGCTGATTGTTTCACATTTGGAGGAGGAGGAGAGAGGAAAAGAGGAGCGAATCAGAGGACACGGAGAAATCCATAAGGAATTTCATGTCCCTCACTTGAAAAAAAAAAAAAATACTTTTTTTTTTTTGCATAGCGCTTTTTCTTCTCCTTCTCCTGTTCCTCCTTTCCAGTTGCTTTATCACATTCCTAATGATCAGTTCTGCTTTAAATGTCTGCGGATTTTCGTCTCTCCAGCGGCCGTAATGGGGGTGAATGTAGTGGGATTCTATTCAGCGAAGGACAGCGCGTTGACGGCCCAATATCACGGGCCAGGGAGTCCGGCCGTTTAAATACGGACCGATCCGCAAGATGCGGGCCACTCGGGATGACAGGCCGCATGCGGGTGTTTCTTGCTCGCTCTAAAAGATTTGTAAAGGGGAAATCTGCCTCTCCTTGTCCTCGGCTGACGCGGCCTCGGAGACTGTCCTCGCTCAACCCACACCCACTACGGTGGGTCTCCGTGGGCTGTGCATGTGCGTGTGTACATTCATTCATGCATACATACATACATACATACACACACACACACACATTATATATTTATATATATATATATATATATATATATATATATATATATATATATAATGTGTGTGTGTGTGTGTGTGTGTTATATATATATATATATATATATATGTATATATATATATATATATATATATATATATATATATATATATATATATATATATATATATATATATATATATATATATATATATATATATATATGCACACTATATGCATAAATACATTTGTGCTTATACATTCATGTATGCAGGTTATATGTAATAATATCATCAGAAATAATGGAAATTGAAACAATTTGTTAGGAGGAGTTACTAAAAAGCCATTCATGAACTACACAGCCTACATCATCATTGCAGTCTTGGCATATTCCCTGCCAGATATGGCTGTCAAGTGCATTGACATCTTCTGGTAAGATACAAAATCTGCATTAGAACAATACACAACTTGACTTTCACTGACCTTCAAAGAGTGGTCATTGTCATAAATGAAGGCAAATGTATAGATAACAACTAAAAATTTCATAGAGTAAGAATTGAAACTGACGAGCTTTTACGTCACAACTTGACCAAGATGGATAAGCAGAACTCCGCGACGCAACACAAAAACACCTCAACTATAATACGCAATCAAATACTAAGCAGGAAAGAGTAACTCCGCGGCCCTGTGTTTACATCAGACACGACACGCTGTCAAGGGCCTGACACCTCCATGGCAAGAGACGAATATACACACATCGCAGACTCAAACGTTTTCTCTATCTATCCATTCATTCATTAATTTGGAAACACCTCCAAGTTTCTCGTAAGAACAAACTACACAAAAAACATGAACAACAAAGACAACTGAATGCCGTGTAAACAAAGG
Organism: Penaeus japonicus; assembly: GCA_017312705.2. Lineage (NCBI taxonomy): Eukaryota > Metazoa > Arthropoda > Malacostraca > Decapoda > Penaeidae > Penaeus > Penaeus japonicus. Next base: position 83,395 of record BOPN01004082.1, on the reverse strand, counting down.
CAAGAGGCGATAATATTCGGGAGGAACGTCTAACTGGCACCGGCTAATACCCAGACCACCCAGCCTGCTTACTCTGATGGGATCCTTTATCCTGTTTGAGGTATAATGTGTCCTGAGAAAATAAACAAGTTACGGAGGCTCCCTCGGCGTCCCTGTGTGCCCCCGCGGTCGCCACAGCGCACCTGCTGGCCGGCTCTGCTGCTCAGGGGACGCAGACTTTTTGCTGTCAGGCTATAAGCGCACTGGGGCTTTTGCGGGAAAAGTGGCGCGACTCTGCTGACTGTAAGCACAGAGAGCGGAGTGCTTTTGTATGGTAGGATTCTGGTCTATGGCACATCCAGTGCTTGTCACATCTCCATGTGTAACGCATCTGTTTTCGTCGGTAAATGATTGGACAAGCACAAATTTCATGTCACAATAAGTACACATATACATGCGTACATACACCAAACGCGCGCACGTAAGTTTCTGTGAACATCCTTGTCCTCTCAGCATCAGCAATCAACGTATATTTTCCTAATCATTACGCAGTGCTCAAGATATTCTTTATCGGTGACTATTTTCCTTCTTCATTCCTGTAATATAATCTTGTTTCTGAACATATTATTCTTAGCAGACATTTCTCCTCCTATGCCTTTTATGGTACTATTCATGCCCGCATATTCACTCCATGGTCTGATGATTCAACATGTTTGATACTGGACTAATATAAATCAAACTGCAATAGCATTGTAGTGACATTCCCATCACCATGTACATTGCGTTGTATAATCATATATTCTAAGACATTTCTCAATCAACTCATTACAGATGCTGACAAAACACTGACCAAAAAAGACCTACGACCTAAGAATACCTACGACCTCCAGCACCTTTGTTTTTCTAGAACACCAAA
>BOPN01004082.1:65000-67500 GCA_017312705.2 Penaeus japonicus | reverse complement strand
TAATAGATACTTAAAATAGTTATTACCACTGAATAATAACAATAATAATAATGATATTGATAATGATAAATGTTTTGATAATGATAATAATAAATGTTTTGATAATGATAATATTAATAATAATAATAATAATATAATAGTAGTAATATTGATAATAATAATAACAATGATGGTAATAATAATATGATGATGATGATGATAATGACAATGATTATGATGATGATATTGATGATGATCATGACAATGATTACAAACTAGATATTAATTTTGCAATAAACAAGAGCAACAACTTATTCTGAGAACATTTTCTTATATTCCGCCGTGTTCCGTCATTCTGAATGCAAAATGCAGTCACTTGTGCCTTATGATGACTCCTCTTGTGGATGCTCTCTTGTGATGACTTCACGACCTGTTGTGAGAAGCTCCTGCAATGCCGACCTACAATGCCCTTCCATACGCGCCCTGATGCTCATACCCTCATCACGCACGTGGCATCCCCGTTGGCGACGGCTTTGCAACTTCTAGCAAGATGAAGAGGCAACTGGTAGCACTGCAAACCAACCGCCCTTCAGGCTAGCAAGAAAACACAGGCCTCAGCATGACCATTAGGAAATCTGTAGTCCGGCATCCAACCGCCATTGAATATGACAGCATGACGGCCCAATCAACGCTGCAACGTAAGGAAAACACCATGTTGGGTAGCATGTGGCTGAAAGCTGATAATCATGAAAATAACATGGCCACCCATTGGATAATAGGGTATTTCTAGTACGTAGGCTCGCATCCCGTCTGCAAGATGTCACTGAGTTTAGCAACAATGCAATCGGCAGGGTTCCCTAGATAAGAGCGAAAAAAGTGGCGGTCTTTGCATGGCGATTCAACAAGACGGCTGGTTATTTCTTTCTCTATGTCTTCTGATCTTGGCTCTAGCGTAGAACCTTGGCAATCTTCCGCCACGGCAACATGAAGGCCGCCACATGGCAATCCACACAGCAGATAGGCCTATGTGTAGGTGTTACGGCACAGCCTTGTGGCCCAGGACATGTGTGCAACTTTAACTTGGTGAAAGTCCACAATCATTAGTGTGTTTAGCGAGCGCGCGGCCGTCGTAAAGTAATTTTGAAATATTCTGCAAAATGGTATTTACCTGCGTTATCTCGGGGATAAATTTTCATTAGCGTTATCTTAGAAGTGTGTGTTGCCGCGCCGCTGCCCTTCGCTCGCCTCGGCTTCACCTGTGGCGGACGATTCCAACTCTTACTCCTGGCTTCTCTTTACTCGTTAACATTCACTCGTACCTCTTGTCTCGCTGCTTCCCTCTTGCTCGTCGCCTCTTACTCCCGCACGTCGCCAACGGCCCTAAATTCTTGGGCCCAAACTCCTTCTGGTCAGAACAGGGCAGGAAGGCCACAGCGCCTCTTACTCCCGCCGCGCCAGGCAGTCCCGCTGCTCCCACCTGCCGCCGCTCACTTGCAATAATCGCTCCTCTATTTCGTCAAGCAACTTCCGGCCGCACTCTTTCGCCTTGGAGTTCAGCGCAAATCTCCGCAAATGCCCCGGCCGTTGCTCCCGAATGTCAGGGCCTTCGATGACACCTTCAAGGGCATCGAACGGCTGGAAGTATTATTTCAAGCACAGGGCACAGGAACATGCCCCAATCCTGTCGACATTCTAGTCACTAAAACGCACCTGGTCACACTTTATGTATGAAACCCACTCTTTCGTCATGCTGCGAGAGAACCCGCTCCGTAAAAAAAAAAAAAAAAAAAAGAGAAAAAAAAAAATCTGACCCCCTTCATTTATTGCTTATTGCAGCGCATTCATCGTCAGCTGAGACGGCACGGCGGAGAGTGTGGATGTGTAGTCCACAGAAAGCATCAAATTCGCCTTGGCACACGCAGGAACACAGGCAGCGACAGAGATGAGGATGCTGAGCTTGCAAGCAGCTGAGAACGCGGAGACCGGAACGAACCGCGCGACATTTACGGCGAAGCAGCTTACTCCGAGGAAAGGGTAAGTAAGCCAGACCCCCCCTCCCCCCACCCCACCTCCTCCCGTAGGATCACGTCCTGTTAAGGATCTTAGTTCGCGCTGCTGACAACGCCGTAAATGTAGACTCTTGTGGCACTGTGGTCGGACGAAGGGGGGGGGGGGGCAAGCAGCAGAAAGCCTGGGCATTACCGAGGGGCTCCGCTATTAATCTGCTGCCGGGACGCAACATCAAAGTCAGGGCAGAAACAGGGAAAGACTCACTCGCGCCCCCAGAGGTTTACATTCTGTCTCTGAATGTCATTCTCTCTCTCTCTCTTTCTCTCTCTCTCTTACTCTTTCTTTCTCTCTCTCTCTCTCTCTCTCTCTCTCTCTCTCTCTCTCTCTCTCTCTCTCTCTCTCTCTCTCTCTTTCTCTCTCTCTTTTTTTCTCTCTCCGCCGTCGTATTGGAACAGACGAGGAAATCTGTGAGCTTATATGATATTGGAGAAAGACCTAGATATTGGAGAAC
>BOPN01004082.1:27500-30000 GCA_017312705.2 Penaeus japonicus | reverse complement strand
ATTGCAAGTCCTTGTCCAGCCAGCTGCGGGAGTGTCATTTTCTGATGCCAGCTGCCTCGTCGACGTGTGCAGGTGGTGACAGATGGAGGTACAGCCGCCCGCCTGGCGCTGCTGCTGCTGCCGTCGACCCAGGCTGTCCTCGGTCTAACGTGCCGTAAAACTATCCGGCCGGAGCAGATCCTATTAAAACTACTTTAATAATTCCCATCCGCCGACAGGGTGCGCATGCCTCCGCTCTACGTGTCAACCTGACATATTCGCATTTGATCGCCGTAAACAAAACATGATATTGAATTCAGCCCCACAACGAGCGGAGCCTCTGCCCTTGCGTACGACAGGCCGGCAGACGGCAGACCGACCTCTCCGGACAGTTCGTTGTCTACAGCGCTGACTATACTGACCGGATTTTACACTTTACCGCATTTGCTAAGTCTCACGTATGGCTCTTTGAAAGCAGAATCCCGCAGCTATCTTCCAATCTCTACTCATTCTACATCATATTAAATGAAACACTTACTGCTGAACTGTTATTTCGCTGGTGCAGTAAAACGTATTCCGAAACGCCTTTTGAAACAACGCAAGATATAAAACAGATCTGAAAGACTTAAAGATGTTCTTAAGCGTCCTTCCAAGCTGGACAACAGGACGGGAATACCTTATGATGCACATGACTCTGACATTTAACTTCTGAGGCTCCCGAGGGCATATGCTGTCAAACAGCAATACTCCTTTAAGACTAAGTGGACTCTATAGAATTTGCAGTTCAATACACTATACCCGGATTTATACATGTATGCAAAGTGGTCCGTATTGTTTGAAGTCATTCGGCAGTATAGTATATTTTCGCATTCAAGGCAAAGGTCACTGGTGTAAGAATTATTGCACAACATGCTGCAATGCCATTATGTTCATGTTTACATCTTCACGATGAGGAACGATAACCTGACCCCTTATCCCGTAGACAGGGTCCCCACATCCCACATCTGTGACAGAATCCCCACAGATAATTTCCCAAACTTAATATTGCAACCTAATGAACTACCACAATACGATAGTGCGGTTAGGGGTTCATGTGAGAGAAAGAGTAATGGGTGTGTGCGGCGTGCGTGTATGTGATTGCATGTGTGCGTGCGTGTGAGAGTGTATGTGATGTGGACATGCGCATGACTTGGATACTCACACATACTGTTATTTTACAAACTATGAATAAACGAGACTCTATCGAGAGCTTTGACTTGACTGGCCTCTCCGCGGGCGCCGCCAAGGAGCGCGGCCGAGTATCTCGCGCGACACAAGCGTGAGCGCAGATGCGCAGAGTGGGTGATCGGCGACGCTTTTGGGGGAGGGGGAGGGGGAGGGGGGGTGACACAGCTGTGGCATGCAGTATAATGGGACATGTGAGTGAGGGCGAGCCACCTGGTCCCTTGAAACCAGGTGGCTCAACCCCCTCCCTCAGCGCCCTCCCCTCCCCCCTCCCCCCCTCTGCCCTCTCCCCTGCCGCCGCCGCCACCTGACGCAGCCAGCTGGGCGCGGGTTCCTCCACCACCCACATGCAGACCTTCATCATCTTTATAGTCCGTCACATCCAGGCTGTGTGCCCGCACTCGGGGCCAGACGCTGCCCGCACTCGGCGAGCTCAGGCCTCGACATGCTACGCTTCTCCGAATCAGTATTTAAGAGTTATGCAATGTAATAAGTACCTAGACCATGTTGCATTTAGATTGTGCTCAGACACTGTACAGTAGCCTATAAAACAACAAGTTGATGGTAATAATGATAATAATAATAATAACAATATTAACAATAATAGCAACACTGAAAACAACACAAAAGGATACAAACAAATTCAGCCACAGAATCCACATTATACCCACACTCTGTACACTGCGCGCCACACCTTTTCATTTTGAAAGACCCGAGCGCAGCCGTAGCTCTGATGTATCACAAATCAAATTAAATCCCCTCCCCACCCCCCCACTTAAAATAAAAACATGTTCATACAAGAATATCCTTACATCTTGAAGACTGCATGGACAACAAAGCACAAGCCACGAGGCGTGTGTATGTAAGATTCCCAGATGTGAATCCTGTGTGTATGTGTGTGTGTGGGGGGGGGGGGTTGTTAAGCCGAGGGTGTTCCGTGCCACAAAAGAGTCTCCTGACTCCTGTGTCACTCGGTATAAAAAGGCTTTGAATAGGTTAATACTTGTGGACACTGATAGGAACAGGCCTGTCAATTCAAGTGGGAAAGAGAGAAAGTGAGAGAGAGAGAGAGAGAGAGAGAGAGAGAGAGAGAGAGAGAGAGAGAGAGAGAGAGATAGAGAGATAGAGAGAAAGAGAGAAAGAGAAAGAGAGAGACAAATAAGAAGAGAATGCAGGCGGAAAGGCCGGGAAGACGAGCAATGAAGTTACATGCTAAGCGCAGCCCCGCATTACAGCCTCGCCCACATTCCTTCCAACGCGACAACAACCATTACAATAGAAGTACTTAAAAAAAGGT
>BOPN01004082.1:17500-22500 GCA_017312705.2 Penaeus japonicus | reverse complement strand
GTGGAGTTTGGGGAGGAAATTTTCTCTTGACCCAGCGCTGACTTTATAAATTCAAATTTCTCCGATAATCAACATATTTCAGTAACGATGGCAGTCATTATCCATACACCTTTGCCATCTAGCACGGCGGAGAACCATGTTAGCTTTCCTGGTGCTCAATGGCCACATACCATGAGCACTGCTGTCATGCTCCTGGTATGTGCTGTCATGCGGTGGCGCTCCCTGGATGACCTTACTAACTACTGAATCGGAAAATCGCGAGCGGTAATGATGGGAATTCTGAATAAATCTATGCAACACCAATATTTATAAAGTATGGCTTAAATAAGTAATTAAAGGAAAAATACGCATATCTAAGATATCGAAATTCCATTGTGAATGTAATACCTATACTTCTAGATTCTTGGACGTTATTTTTTGTGCAATCGTAACAGATTCCCTTGCAAAATAACCTACTTGACCTTCTCTGCCCTACATAAAAGAAAAACATCATACACAGAGAAATAACCCGTAAATAAATAGTATAAAAATAAATACATATCTAAAAATAATGGAAAAAACTACGCAACAAGAAATAATTATACGAAGATTACGCAAGAGTGATCGGAGGACCACCGGAAATGACAAGGCTCAAGGAAACCTGTCCCAAGCAGAGCAGGACGGGGGGAGACGACCTTTGACCCTCCGAAGTCGGGGACAATCTCAAGCAATAAATCAAAATAAACCGCTTGGGATAAACATTAATCTCTGGGCGGAATCAGAAACACCTGGTCAGCTTCAAAACAAAACAAAAACCTCGGTGGGGATAAAAAAAAAAAAAAAAAAAATCTCGACCGACCCCTAATATGAACAATCCAAAGCATAAAGACACGCTGTTCATTAAACAAAACAACGATAATAATAATAACAACAATAAAAAACGTAGTTCTTAATGTTGCAATTGCAACGGCCGTTCTCGCGACGGCAGCTGCGGCGGCGGAGTGGCACAGCGGCCGACGTAACGCAATGACTTAATACAAGAACATCTTGCTAATTATACACGCAGTCGCCCGGGCCGGTGCGGTGGGGCGGGGGGTGGGGTGGGGGGGTGGAAGGGAGGGAGGGGGAGCAGCCAGGCGCGCTCGCAATTTATCGTCGCGGAATATTTACACACGAACATACTTTTTGAGCGTATTAGATTTTCCGGGGAATTTTTCATCCGCAGCAGCCACGCGGGCGGCGGCGAAGCGTGGGCGTGGGCGTGCGGGAGTCCGAATCTAGAGAGGCGGAGAGGTGGAGAGTGAGTGGAGAGGTGGAGTGAGGCTGCCCAAGTGGAGGGCGAGCACGCCGGAGGTGAGGCTCTTCTCAGACTCCGCTCGTCAATAGCGGGAGGACGTCGCAGCCTCGCACTCATCCCGCGAGGAAACGTATGGGCGTGCTCGCTCCAGAGAGGGGGGGTGGGCGGAGCGGGGATGGGGAGGGGGGGGAGGGAGAAAGGGAGGTTGGGCGTAGGGGAAGGAGGGCGGGAGGGGGGAGGGAAGGAGGGAGAGAAAAAGAGAAGGAAGGAGGGAGAGAGAGAAAAATAGAAGAGAGAAAGAGAGAGAGAAAAAAAAGAGAGAGAGAGAAGAAAAAAAAAGTCAGAATGAGAGTAAGAATGAGAGTCAGATACAAACCTAAACAAACGAACAGACACAACCCGAGAAAAATAAAACACATTGAGAGAAACAAAGCAAGGGGAGGAGAGGGAGAGGGGAGAGGAGTACACAGACAGACAGACAGACAGACAGACAAACAGACAGACACAGATAAATCAAAACCTAATACAATACTACTAAAAAAAAAAAAAAAAAAAAAATCCAAACACAGACCAGACACCGCAACCCCGACCTGCAACCCCCCCGCCCCCGACCCGACCCGACCTCATAGCAATGAATAACCGGGGGAAACAGACAGCAATCAATAAATTCCGCGGAAAGAGAACTTATTTGCAGGTGTCGCAGGTGTGGCCGGGGCGTAATGAACCGAGCATCTGCGCCTGGTGTCATAGACGTGCGAATGATGGTTTAGCGAGATACCAACACCTGTGGCCTCGGGCTGAAGCGAGGGAGGGAGGGAGGGAGGGAGGAGGGGGAGAGGGAGGAGGAGGAGGAGGGGGAGGAGGAGGAGGGGAAGGGAGGGAGGAGGGGAAGGGAGGGAGGAGGAGGGGAAGAGAGGCGAGGGGGGCGAGGGAGGAAGGGAGGCAAGGGAGGAGGAGGGGGAGGGGAAGGGAGGGAGGAGGAGGGGAAGAGAGGCGAGGGGGGCGATGGAGGAAGGGAGGGAGGAGGGGAGGGAGGGAGGGAGGGGAGGGAGGAGGAGGAAGGGAAGGGAGGAAGCGAGAGCCCGGGAGGCGAGGGAGGAGGAGGAGGAGGAGGGGAAGGGAGGGAGGGAGGAGGAGGGGGAGGGAGTGAGGGAGGAGGAGGGGAAGAGAGGGAGGGAGGGAGGGAGGGAGGCGGGAGACGGAAAGAGGAGGAGGAGGAGGAGGAGGAGGGAGGGAGGAGGAGGAGGGGAAGGGAGGGAGGGAGGGAGGCGGGAGAGGGAGAGAGGAGGAGGAGGAGGAGGAGGAGGAGGAGGGAGGGAGGAGGAGAGGAAGGGAGGCGAGGGAGGAGGAGGGGAAGAGAGGGAGGAAGGGAGGAAGGGAGAGGGAGAGAGGAGGGGGAATAGGATCGGAGAATAGGTGGCGAGGGAGGAAGGGAGGGAGGAAGGGAGAGAGGGGGAGGGGAAGGGAGGGAGGACGGGAAGGGAGGGAGGGAGGGAGAGAGGGGGAGGGGAAGGAAGGGAGGGAGGAGGATGGGAAGGGAGGGAGGGAGGGAGAGAGGGGGAGGGGAAGGGGGAGGGGAAGGGAGGGGGAGGGAGGCGAGGGAGGAGGACGGGAAGGGAGGGGAAGGGAAGGAGGGAGGGAGGAGGACGGGAAGGGAGGGAGGGAGGGAGGGAGGAGGACGGGAAGGGAGGGAGAGAAGCAAGGGAGGAGGAGGGGAAGAGAGGGAGGGAGGAAGGGAGGAAGGGAGGAAGGGAGGAGGAGGAGGGGAAGGGAGGGAGGCGAGGGAGGAGGACGGGAAGGGAGGGAGGCGAGGGAGGAGGACGGGAAGGGAGGGAGGCGGGAGAGGGAGAGAGGAGGAGAGAGGAAGGGAGGCGGGAGAGGGAGAGAGGGGAGGAAGAGGGGAAAGGAGGGAGGGAGGGAGGAGGGGAAGAGAGGGAGGAGGGGAAGAGAGGGAGGAAGGGAGCGAGGGAGGCGGGAGAGGGAGGGAGGGAGGGAGGAAGGGAGGGAGGGAGGTGAAGGAGGAGGAAGGGAAGGGAGGGAGGGAAGGAGGCGTGGGAGGAGGAAGGGAAGGGAGGGAGGGAGGAAGGGAAGCGGGAGAGGGAGAGAGGATGGGGGATTGGATCGGGGAATAGGTGGCGAGGGAGGAGGAGGGGAAGGAAGGGAGGGGAGTGGGTGTAGAAGCGGGCAATAGGGATCGGGGACGAGGGGGACGAGGGGGGGGGGGAAGAGAGGATGGGTAGGGGCGGGGAAGGAGAAAGGGGAGGGAGGGAGGTGTGGCAAGGGCGGGGAATAGGGAGGCGGGGGGGGGGAAGGAGGTTAGAGGGAGGGGATGAAGAGGAGGAGGAAGAGGGGACGACGAGGAGGAGGAAGAGGGGACGACGAGGAGAAGGAGGAAGAGGAAAAGAAAGAGAAGTAGTAGGAGGGGGTGGATGAGGAGGAGGAAGAAGAGGAAGACAAGGAGGAAGAGGAAAAGGAGGAGTAGTAGTAGTTGGAGGAGGAAGAGGAGGAGGAGGAGGAAGAGGAAGAAGAAGAAGAGGAAGACGAGGAGGAGGAGGAAAAGGAGTAGTAGTAGTAGTAGTAGTAGTAGTAGTAGTAGTGGTGGTGGTAGTAGCAGTAGTAGTAGGAGGAGGAGGAGGAAGAGGAGGAAGAGAATGAGAAGGAGGAGAAGGAGAAGAAAAAGGAATAGGAGAGAAAGAGAGAGAAAGAAAGAGGGAGAGAGAAAGAGAGAGAAAGAGAGAGAGAGAGAGAGAGAGAGAGAGAGAGAGAGAGAGAGAGAGAGAGAGAGAGAGAGGCAGAAACACAAACGCGAGAGAATGGACGGAGGAAAACCCGCGATAAATTCAGGAAATTTGATGGATTAAGTGAGAGGGAATGGGGGAGGAGGGAGGAGGAGGGAAGGAAAGGGAAAGGGATATGGGAGGAGAGGAGATGGAGGAGATGGGAGAGGAATAGAGGAATCCGGGAGAGGGAGGGAGGGGGAGGGGGAGGGGAGGGGGAGGGGGAGGGAGGGAAGGGAGGGGAGGGGAGGGAGGGGGGGGAGAGGGGGAGGGAGGGAGAGGGAGGGGGAGGGGAGATGGGAGGGAAGGGGGATGAGTGAAGAAAATATGGAAGAGGAGAAGGGAAAGGAGAGGAGGAGGGGAGGAGAGGGGAGGAAAGGAGAGGTGCGGAGAGGAGATATGGAGAGGGGGAAGGGAAGGGATGGGATGGGATGGGGTGAGAGGAGAGGGGAGGGGAGGTTAAGGGATATGTGATGGGCTTTGATCGTAAGAGAGAGGAGCGGAGAGGAAAGGATAGAAGGGGAGGAAAGAGGAGGAGCTGGGAGGGGAGGGAAGGGGAGGAAAAAGGAGGGGTTTGGAAGGGAAGGGAGGGTCTTGGAGGGGAGGGGAAGGAAGGGGAGGGGAGGTTAGCGAGTGAAGAGAAAGGAGCAGGGAGTGAAAGGGAAGAGAAGAGAGAGGAGGAAAGGGGAGGAGAGGAAGGGGAGAGGATGGCTGGGGGAGGGAGTGGGAAAGGGGAGGCGAGAAGAAAGGAGAGAAAGGAAGGGAAAGGAAGAGAAGATTATGGAAAGGGAGGGGTTCTGGGAATCGGTATCCGAGGGGAGTGTGTTTAGGAGTTAAGCGAAGCGTGGGCGTACAAGGGAAAGAGGGGCGGGGGGGTGGGGTGGGGTGGGGGTTGGAGTGTCATCTGGAGAATTCAAAGTTAGGAAAGATCTCGATCAAATTCAGGA
>BOPN01004082.1:7500-12500 GCA_017312705.2 Penaeus japonicus | reverse complement strand
TCTGAGGGGCGTTATGGAAGCATCCCAATAGAAAACCGAAAGTGAAATTACGGCATAAACATTAGAGAATTTTTTATTGTACGAGTTGGCAAAGTCCGCCCACCGTAAATGTGTCCCTAAACTCGGCTCTATAAAAGTGCGGGCGCCCTCACGCCACCGCGACAGACATTCTCTGCCGCCTTGTCAGCTCGTCCTGCTCGTACTTCTGCTCCTATTTCCCGACTCCTCCCACCCGCTGCTTTGCTCCTGGCCCTTTCATCCTTCCTTGCCGGAGGGAGCAACACAACTTCGTCACTCCTTTCCCTGAACACCATTCCCTATTTACATATAACCTCCTTACTCTAAGGGTCGTCGTCCACCCTTTACTCCCTTATGCTTACTTATTCCGCCTCTTCCGCCCTTTACTCCGTTATGCTTACTTATTCCGCCTCTTCCGCCCTTTACTCCGTTATGCTTACTTATTACAGTAACGTCTATCTCCAAAACTAGCCTTATGCCGTCCTAACAACCGAATTACTTACGACCCTTACTTACACACCCTTAGGACCAGTACACCGCAACTAAACCACACACCGATCGTTCCCCCCGCGTATCCGTCCTCTCTTTACAAGCTCCCGTAAAGTGGATGTCATAATGGCTATTGTACTGTCCCTACTTCGCCACGGAAAAACTCCAAAGCCTGCCGTCCACTGCAACCGTGTATAAAAACGCACCACCACCTCAATTCCCCTCGCCAATGCGCGTCGCTGCAACACACTGTCTTCCCGTCAGTCTTATCACTGCATCGTCTTGGGAAGTTGAAGCATGCATAGTTACGAGGTGTGATGAAGGTTGAATTTCATTTAAAAGCTTATTCATAGTTTGTTTATCTAAATAATCCTTAACCTCGCTTTATAAAGAATATATAGTATACATAATAATAATAATAACAAATATGATATAATTATATTGAAATTAATTATTATACAAATAATAATAATAGTCATAATAATAATGAGGATGAAACATAATAGAAATAATAATGTTCATAGTGGTTGTAGTACTAGTGTAGTAGTAGTTGTAGTAGCAGATGTAGCAGTTGAAGTAGCAGTAGACGTAGCAGAAGTAGTAGTACCAAACGAAGTACCTATGGTAGAAGTAGTAACTGTAGTAGAAGCAGCAGCAGAGGCACTAGTATAAGCAGCAGCAGAAGCAGTAGTAGAAGCAGCAGTAGAAGCAGCAGCATCAGAAGCAGTGGTAGTAGTAATGAAGCGGGAATAATGACGAAATCGCAATGCCTTCTTCCAGAGACCCAAGAACAGAGGATGGCAGAAGAGGACTCACTAGCGTCTTCAGTCAGTAGCAACGTAACGATTACGCAACTGGTTAACATACAGTGTGTTTCAGAATAGCGTGTTATTTTCTTAATAGTCAATGACCTGGAAACCATATAAAAAAAATCATTAGGCCCAAAAGGCCAGTTAGTGTGAATCTAAAAACAGTATCCCCATCATATAGTCAGGTAATATGATGTTAAAAAAATCAAAGAACTTTCCTTGTTATTCCCTTTTCTGCGCAACCGATGAGAAATAACAATTAGGATGAACTACCCAACTGGAATAATACAAGAAACCTCTTGGCGATCATCTCTCCGCATATTAAACTATTTTAAGAATAGTAATGAGGTTGATATATTTGGCAAACTTACTAGACGTTCTGTCTGTTACTTTGCTGACGACTGATGATTTTGATTTTTATGGCATTAATTTACATCTATAAATTTGTTAGTTACATTTCACGGAAAGGAGCACATAATTCGTCTAAAGATATTACCATTTAATTCTGGTAGTCGTAGTCATTCATTGGACTTTTTATTGGTTGAAATATCGAATTTTATCAACTGTTGGGTCACGTGGTATTGGTCACGTACTATAACAGCTTGTAGCGCCTGACCTCTTGAAGTGCCTGCATGTGGCTGAACAATCCATCTCTTTTGGCTTATCGGCATTCTGTTACCACGAGTTGCGTAGGCAGCCACTTCACTTAGCTTACTCTGCTTAGCACTGCAGAATCATTCTATGTACCATAATTACTCCAGCAGATTAATTAACAGGCATTAGTGTAAGAGAGCATCTTAGGTCACTGTTCAGTAACAAGATTCCACAGCTAGGAATTTTTAATCACTTGCACCTTTAAGATATAGGAACCTTTTCCCTCCAATGCTGAAGTAGATTCCACAACACTAAAGGACAAGGGTGGTCGAATTCCTCGCCTGATATAGCATTGATAAGAATCCTACTTTGACAATACATAGACTCCCACCACATGGATGGACAGGCTAGACTACATCATCTAAGAGAGTATTTTCCAATGTACTAGGGAGCGGGATCATATCTGTGCTATTTTTTCTACTTACGATGCAGAAATTATTAGTTGAGCATTTGCAAAATGTTAATCCATATCGATAAAAATAGAAATGGCCCATCTTATTTAAAGCTTGTTACTTAAATTTTACCTCCCTCAACCTTTCTCTCTCTGTATGAGCGGACTGTAATCCGAATAGCACTCATCAAAGAGACCTCATTAAACAATTCATATAATGTACTTACGAAACAATGAAACCCATATGAGTGCGTAAATCCCCATCATCATTTTACTCCATTTGTGTGCCTTTCATATAACACGAAAACTTCACAAAAACTATTTTGTAAGTTTACCAAACGATGTTATGCCCGCACTAGTAGGCCTATTCAAAAGTGCATCAGCGACTTACTTTGGTCTTCGCCTGGCTGTTTTTTAGCGCAAGTATGAAATGTAGAGATTAATCCATTGGATACGGATGGCGTGTACGTGCCGACCCAGATAGATCTTTGTTTTTGTTTTCTATCATTGCTTTTACACTGACACTAAAAATAAACAAAATATATATTTAGTGACAGATGATGGAAATGATCATTACAAATACATAGATGGCACCACTCTCTTTTGCATCCAGCAGGAAAGAAAGTCTTGAATGGCACCCATCCACGATCTCTGCCAAGCACTAACTTGAGAGATGACGACCTCTGGCTCTAAAGCACAGGATGTGAAAGCAAAACGAGAAGAGGAATATGACCGAGACCTTGTGCAGCGGCTGCAATGTTACCTGTGCACAAGTCGCCCTCCTCATCTCCATCTCTTCATTGTTTTTTTCGTTTGAGATGGTCAATTTTTGTTTACGAAAGATAAACAAAAATACGCTTTCCCTTCTCCTAAAATTGGAATACTTCTTTGAAATTGAGTGTAAAGAATATTATGAGTTCATATGGACGATTGCAATATTGAGAAGGCCTGTCAGATGTCACATATAAAAATAGCATGATATAGTAAAACACAAAAACTTAGGATTAGTACCATAATGAGTGTGTGTGCACTGCAGGATTTACTGGCGCTCCTTTGTGTTCCAAACTAGCACAGCCACCTCTCCTGAACTTCCTCATTGCAGGGAAGTGAGCCTTCTTTACTGTTTATGTCTAGGGCACTGTATCTGTCATAGCCAGCTGTTCAACTGGAGGGTATGTTCAATTTTTATACTCATGTACACCTACATTTAATCCATCTGCCAAGGGTTTCCCGTATACTCCCCGGATCAGATCCAGAGTGGCCACTGGGCCTTGACTGTGGCACCCTGCTGAAGCATCCTTACTTTAAAAGAAATTCTGATGGTTTCATCCTGTCCATCTGCACTATAATCAGTGTTCAGGCTGAATTCTGTAACAGTATGAATTACTTACAATGCAGAAATTATTAGTTGAACATATGCAAAATGTTCAATTAGTTATTACCATAAATGTTAAATGTGTTAAAAAAAAAAATCCCAAATCGATCAACTGATAAGTCGCAGTAGAACTATTCAGTTTCGTAAGCCAGGAAGTCAAAAGTAAATTACTAAAATGAATTAACCAAGATTGTTCCTTGGTAATGTTATAAAACTCATAAATTACCCGTAGCTACACCTGTCTAGCAAGTGCAGATCTCCATCACTGTGTCGAGTTACCTGCGTGAGTTGCCTTCCGAAGTTGAAAGCTTTTTCGTTTACATTTCCTCCGCCCAGGAACGAATTTCGTGCCTGTAACTTGGACATGATGCCAATTCTGTGTTTATATGTAAATATTCCCCTATCAATAATAATCTACTCTCGTTGTTGTTTCTATCTAAGGAAATTAAACTACTGATTATATATATATATATATATATATATATATGTATATATATATATGTATATATATATATATTTATATATATATATATATTTATATTTGCTTTCGATTTATAATGACTAAACTGTGTGTTTTAGTCGGATCTCAGACGCTTAAAGAAATAACTCTGGCTTGTGTTTGTGTGCGATTGGACAGATAAAGTTGACTTCTAATTCTATATATTATAATTCTTTCCATCAAAACGGATCAAACAAATAGAGTTCATTAGGTTTTAAGGCATTTTCATTTCTATCTGTCTTTTTCAGTATCTTTTACCGAGTTTCACTGTGCCATCGTTACATGTAATGCAAATGATACGAGAATTTTAATCAAAACAGAACAAGCGTCCGTTAATAGCCTGAAGGTTCCAATTAACATCCCTCTGGGGAACTTTCTGGCTTCCTCACTGCAATAACAATAAAACCAGCTACAGCGACAATATTAATAATAATAATAATAATAATAATGATAATGATAATAATAATTGTAATAGTAATAGCCATAATAACAAAACTTCTACCACTATTAATAATGATAATGGTAATAGTAATAGCCATAATAGCAATACTTCTACTACTATTAATAATGATAATGATAATAATAATGATCATAGTAATAGCCATAATAACAATACTTCTACAACTATTAATAATGATAATGATAATAATAATGATAATAGTAATAGCCATAACATTACAATATTACTACTACTACTACTAATAATGATAGTAATAGTACTGCTAGTATTACTACTAACAGTGCAAATATTACTAATAACTATAA
>BOPN01004081.1:122500-136238 GCA_017312705.2 Penaeus japonicus | reverse complement strand
AGAAAGAAGGAGAGAAAGAAAGAAGGAAAGAATGCACACAGAATAAGAAGACGGCGAAGGAGGTGGGTAAGAAAGAAAGGAAGAAGGAGAGAAAGAAAGAAGGAAAGAATGCACACAGAATAAGAAGACGGCGAAGGAGGTGGGTAAGAAGGAAAGAAAGAAAGAAAGAAATAGAGAAAGAAAGAAAGAAGGAAAGAAAGAAGGAGAGAAAGAAAGAAGGAAAGAATGCACACAGAAGAAGAAGACGGCGGCGAAGGAGGTGGATAAGAAAGAAAGAAAGAAAGAAAGAAGCAAAGAATGCACACAGAAGAAGAAGACGGCGAAGGAGGTGGATAAGAAAGAAAGAAAGAAAGAAGGAAAGAAAGAAGGAGAGAAAGAAAGAAGCAAAGAATGCACACAGAATAAGAAGACGGCGAAGGAGGTGGATAAGGGCGAAGGAAGTGGATAAGAATGAAAGAAAGAAAGAAGGAGAGAAAGAAAGAAGGAAAGAATGCATACAGAAGAAGAAGACGGCGAAGGAGGTGGGTAAAAAGGATAGAAAGAAAAAAAGAAAGAATGAAGACAATGCCGAGGTAGAGGAAGTGATAGAATGTGAGAAGGAGAGAATACTTGTACATTTAGATAGATAGATGGATAGATAGATAAGGAGTTGGAATAGTATATAGGTAAATAGATAGATAGATAGATTGATTGAGGGTTAGATAGGTTGGAAAGTGATAAGATAGATAAATAGATAGATCGGTAGATAGATAAGCATTGTTGATAGATAGATCGGTAGATAGATAAGTAGATAAATATCTTTATATATAAAGATACCTAGACAGATAGACAGATATACAGATAGATTTAACAGATAAACAAAGAAAGTGACATACAAACATACATAAATAAATAAACAACAAACAAAAAAAGACATACGAGTAAAAGCAAAATTAATAACAGAGGCACGAAGTGGAAAGAAAAAGGAGCAGGGCGAGTAATGGACACAAGAAGCAATAAAGGAATGTAAATGGAGCTAAAAGAGAAATAAAAAAAGGCAAATGGCAATGGAGGAGGAGGAGGAGGGAAAGGAGGTAAGGGATAAAGATAGGGAAAGAGGAGGAGGAGGAGGAAGGGATAGTAAGAAAGACACATGGATAGGAGGGAGGAGGCAAGGCGTGGAGAAGGAGGAAAGACAGGAGAGGGAAAAATAAAAGGGAGAGAGGAGAGGGATGTAAGGAAGGAAGAAAGGGGGAAACGGAGAAGATGGTTAGGTAACCACAAAGGCAAAAGTCAAAAGGCAAAAAGCCATGACGTATTGGAAAAGAAAAGAAAAAGTATATACACAAAGTTGATAAGAAAGTGTTTATCTGAAGCGAAAATTCCTTTACAAAAGCGTATGGAAGTTGAAGAATGAGAACCTCCAAGGCTGCAGAAGTTTGCAGAAACTGGAGAATAAGATTATCTTGAAAGAGATACATGTACACGTGGGAGTTAAGTCTGGAGGGTCTCTAAAAAGAGATACAGTTCTGAATAAGCTCATATTCGAAATGACTTATGCAGAAGAGGGTTAAGGAGAGAGAAAGAGAGAGAGATAAGAGATAGAGAGAGAGAGAGAGAGAGAGAGAGAGAGAGAGAGAGAGAGAGAGAGAGAGAGAGAGAGAGAGAAAGAGAGAGAGAGAAAGAGAAAGAAAGAAAGGAAGAGATAATTGAATCCAAGCAGAGAAGGGCCAAAGGAATATGGAGATATAACTTCTGAAAAGAAAAGATCATAACTTTTAATCCAGAGATAAATCTCAAGAGGAAGTTATACATCAAACAAGCAAACAAACAAAAAAGACGAACCATAAAACGTAATGAAAAATCAACAGTCACAATAAGAGATGGGCATTCGTTGCGAATTTAAGACGAAAAACGATAAAAAACGCTTTAAAGCAGAAAAAAAGAGAGAAACATTCACACTTCCCGACGTTTTACGATGTATTCACTCTAATGAAAAGCGCTCGTGTATATACACTTGATATCAGTGCCGATCCTGTTTGCCAATGGACAACATGAACTCTACATGATAAACCCCTCCCCCTCAGCGACCCCTCTATCTTCGCTCATGTTTC
Source organism: Penaeus japonicus (assembly GCA_017312705.2). Taxonomy (NCBI): domain Eukaryota; kingdom Metazoa; phylum Arthropoda; class Malacostraca; order Decapoda; family Penaeidae; genus Penaeus; species Penaeus japonicus. Next base: position 134,145 of record BOPN01004081.1, on the reverse strand, counting down.
CCTCTCTCTCTCTCTCTCTTCTAGTCACCCTCTCTCCCTTTCCCTTTCCTTTCTCCCTCTTTCCCTTTGCTCTCCTATTCTCCCTCTTTCCCTTTCTTCCTCCTATTCTCCCTCTCTCCCTTTCACCTCCCATTTTTCCTTTCCCCTCTCATTCCCCCTCTCAATCTCTCCCCTCCACCTCTCCCCTACCTCCCATTCTCCATTTCTCCTTTCCCCTCTGATTCCCCTTCTCCCTTTCCCCCTACTTCCCCTCTTTCCCTTTCCCTCTCTCCTCCTTACCCTTTCACCTCCCATTCTCCATTTCTCCTTTCCCCTCTGATTCCCCTTCTCCCTTTCCCTCCACTTCCCCTCTTTCCCTTTCCCTCTCTCCTCCTTACCCTTTCACCTCCCATTCTTCCTTTCTCCTCTCAATCTTTCCCCTCCACCCCCCCCCCCTCTCTCCCTTTCACCTCCCATTTTCCATTTCTCTCTTACCCCTATGATTCCCCCTTCTCCCTCTCCCCTCCCACTTCCCCTCTTTCCCTTTCCCTCCCCTTTCGCCCTCTCCTCCTTGCCCTTTCTCCTTTCACATCTCTTGTCCCCCTCGAGTCTCTGACAACAACAACAAACAACCTTGTTATCACCATTTTCCAATAATAGAAGTCCCTCTCGTATGCAAGTCTTTGTTCTCGGATGACAGAAGATTCACAGAGTGGGGAGAGGAGGGAGAGAGCGGGGAGGAAAGGAGGGGAAAGTGGGAGATAACGGAGATGAAAAAAATGGGAAGACAAGGAAGAGAAATGGAGAAAAGTGGGTATGGTATTTATTAATCCAATCGTCTTTTATATTTTAGTTATATACAAATCTATGTTTTCAGGAAAAATGAAATCTTTCTCCATTTGTCGTTTTAATATGGAAATTGTGTTATGATTAAAACAATAAAACTATACACGTTATATCACCGTAACTAGTAAAAATGAGATTAAAAACAGTATTTTAGATCATTAAGAAAGAAAGAAAAAAAACGTGGAGATTTATTAACCTGCCAGCTCACTGAACCATAACAAATGTATGTAACAGTACTGTTGCTGTCTCTGATAGCTGGCGGCTTGTCTTAAAACAGTTAAATTATTGTTATTATGATGATAATAGTGATGATGATGATTATCACTATTACGCTAATACTATTACTGTCATGATTATTGCTATTATTATTACCATTTCTATCACTGTAATTATCCTCTTCTTTATTATTAGTATTATCATCATTATTATTAGTTATTATTATTATTGTTATTATCATTATTATTATTATTATCATTATTATTGTTGGTGTTGTTGTTGTTATAGTTATTATTATTACAATCAGTATTGTTATTATTGCCGTTGTTATAGTAATAATAGTAATAATTATAGTGTTAGCATAGTAGTAAAAAAAGTTTCATTACAATTTCTATTATTGTTATCATCCTTACCATTAGCATTCTTTAATGTCATCATTATAATAATTTTCTTATTGTTATCACTCTTGTTGTATATATCTTCATCATAGCCAGTGCATTGTCTATGTACAAAAGGGAAGCATAAAGGCGAAAGGACAGACAAAGATTTTAACAGAGAGATAGAGACGTCGTGGGTCGGAGCGCGGAGGGAGGGGAGCCGTGAGGGAAGAGACATGAGGGGAGAATCTAATTTTTGAAGTAAGAGGAGAAGCAAGATCCAATCCTCGACTGATTTTTGTTCTAAGGTTTTCTCTTTCATTTCAGAAGAGGCTCTCGTAAGCGCTGAGAATCAAAGCTCAAAGAGACGCTGCAATAAAAGCCTAAAATTGGAACGAAGTAATGGAGATAAGATGTGAAAAAAATAACATATGTAAGTTTACACACAACACACAAACACACACATACAAACACACATAAACACACATACACATACACAAACAAACAAACACACACACACACACACAAATATATATATACATACATATATATATATATATATATATATATATATATATATATATATATATATATATATATATATATATATATATATATATATATATATATATATATATATATATATATATATATATATATGTGTGTGTGTGTGTGTGTGTGTGTGTGTGTGTGTGTGTGTGTGTGTGTGTGTGTGTGTGTGTTTGTTCTCTCTCTCTCTCTCTCTCTCTCTCTCTCTCTCTCTCTCTCTCTCTCTCTCTCTCTCTCTCTCTCTCTCTCTCTCTCTCTCTCTCTCTCTCTCTCTCTCTCTCGCTTTCTCTCTCTCTCTTTCTCATCCAGTTGGACAGAGAACACCACTCCCGATAAAAATGCAATGCATTTGCACTTATCTGAATTCGGCAAGTTATGGCAGGGAAGGTTTCCATGGTTCCTTTCATCTTTGATTATTCTCATTAATTATCATTTCCAGGTGTACCAAGAGCTCCCTCATTCCTTGGGTAGTTATCCCTGGTGTTTTATTGCTTGTTGTCACAGCGGGTTCTCCGGGGATGTAGAGACAGGTAATTATAGAGTAACTTCTTTGTTATCTTGTTGCCTTGAATTTGATCATTTGCTTAGAAAATATTTTATCTTTTCTGATCTTAAAAGGATACTTTGGTTCGTTTGTTTTCTGGTTATATTATGAATATTTGTTTACATGTATTCATAGTATCTCATGCAAATACATACTCACAATTATTATATGTGTTTGTATTTGTGTGTGTGTGTGTGTGTATGTGTGTGTGTGTGTGTGTGTGTGTGTGTGTGTGTGTGTGTGTGTGTCTTGCGTCACGAAAAAAAAAATAGATAATAGTAGCGAAACAGTTGTCGAAGATGAAACAATAATGCCAAAATAGTATGAGGATTAATCTGAGAAATGTGTGTTCGATATCAACAAATAATAACACTGACTTCAATTATTCATAGGGACCCCCTGTTGGTTTGGATTTTTATCATATTCGGGCGATGTTGACCTTTTCAGATTATCTCTGTCGACCTTTTCACGCACTCTCGTTGACCTTTTCCACTTTCTCGCTAAACCTTCATAGAACCATTTATCTCTCCGAAAGTGATACGAATCTTTCAACCCAGAGAGCCTTGTTGAAATGTGTATGAGGTAAATAACGTTGAAAAACACAGAGACAAAAATAAAATAAAGTCTATTTTCATAAAGATAATTTGAGCTTGTGTTGATATCTAGAATACATATAGTTTGGCCTTTTATCTGTTGTATAATAGTAGTTTTAGATGATTTGGTTGAAATGAAATTGCCGATAGTGGCAAGAGTGTAAATGTTTATAATTGTAACGGTAAAGATCACGATAGTAATAACGATAAGTGTATCAGTGACATGAAAAAAAATATTAATAGAGATGCTACTAATATTAACGTTACTACTGATACTATTAGCAGCTTTAGCAGTAGTTCAAGCTATGATAATGATAATGGTAATCTTCACAATATTACTGATAATGTTGATACTGATGCTTGGGACACCAACAATAACAATAGTACTTCAACTTTAGATGATAATCATAGTGATTTTTTCATTCATCGACTGGAACATGACTTGGATAGCATAAGAAAATGACTCAGTGAAGGGCCATAACATTTACATATTATGTAATATTCAAATTTTACGATATATAATAAAGGATAGGATAGCGATGACTGTGGAGCAAGTTTTTGATATCATAACAGCTTTGTTATAGCTATAGAAATGATAGTGTAATGATAGTTGCAAGTCGATGTAGTTATTATAATGATGGTGACAGTGTAGCGATGGTTATATGAGTGAAGATATACAAAGCACTAATAGATGAATAGCGGGAGAAGAAATGATAGTAATACAATGAGTGAGAGGGCTCCATAATTAATTGCATTAGTTATATGTCAATAGTACAAGTGATAATACTAGTGGTAGAGAGACTGACTGAGTAATGATGAGGTCATAGTCAAAGTTAAACGATAGGAGCTGTAGTGAACGCAACAAGGTGGCGAAGGGATGTAGAGTGATAGTATGCTGCTGTTGTCACTACCAAGTACCCAGTGACATCTCACACAAGATTTCCGATGCTATTTTAGAATGTGGTCTACCACGATACGAATTCTACTATGACCTAATCTCGCGACTCATCCTGCGCTTACCACTAACTTCAACTCACCTAACCTAACCTAAACTAAACTAGCCTAACCAAAACTAAACTAGCCTAACCTAGCCTAACCTAGCCTATCCTTGCCTAACCTAGCCTGGCCTAACCTAGCCTAGCCTAGCCTAACCTAACCTAGCCTAACCTAACCTAGCCTAGCCTAACCTAACCTAACCTAGCCTAACCTAACCTAGCCTAACCTAACCTAACCTAACCTAACCTAGCCTTGCCTAACCTAATCTAACCTAACCTAACCTAACCTAGCCTAGCCTAGCCTAACCTAACATAACATAACCTAACCTAAACTGTTACATAAACCTGGTAGACCGCATACTGTAGTAGTAAATGAGGTAAACCGCACGCTATAGTATTTGATACCCTGTTAGACCGCATACTAGAGTAGCCAAGGCATTCCTTTGTCCGGGTCACATATACCAACACATGGCCATTCATATTTAAGCGCCGGGTTGAATGCCGTTTGGTTAGTTACAATTTGCTCCAGATTTTGATAAAGCGTTTAGAACCATTCATGTAAAAAGTTATAGATAATAACTATTATGAAAGTACGATACATCGAGGACCGTGTAAAGTTTCTGTTTCTATTGCAATATTGATGTTGTTACTGCCAAACATGCTTTGTGTTGTTATTATTAGTGCACTGTTACTTGGTTTATTCTGAATGGACATAGAGAGAGACAAAGACGTATAGTGTTTCATCATTATTATTATTTCTATAATTATCATTATCATGATTATCATTATTGCTTTGACCGTCATTATTATTTTTTTCTTTATTAATATCGTAATTATCATGATTATTACTATTTTCAATATCATTATTATTATCATTGATATCATTATTATAATTATCATTATTACTTTTACTATCATTTTTATTATTATTGCTATTATTATCATCACTGTCATTATTATCATTAATAGTGTCATCTTAGCATCATTATCATTATCGTTGACATATTTATAATCATTATTTTCATCCTTATTATCATTATTATCATCATCTTCATCATAGTCATCGTCATCCTCATTATCATCATCATCACCATCATTATCATCATCATTTCAACATCATCCTCATCATCACATTATCATCATAATGATAATAATAATAATAGTAATAATAATAATAATAATAATAATAATAATAATAATGATGATGATGATGATGATGATGATGATGATGATGATGATGATGATGATGATGATGATGATGATAATAATAATAGTAATAATAATGATATCATCATCATAAGATCATTATCATCTCATCATCATACTAATAATAACAATAATAACCATCTTCATTACTATCATTATTTTTGTTGTTATATTATAATTAGTATCATATTATGATATTATAATATCATGATAATAATCATTATCAATATCATCATCATTATTCATCATCGTCCTCATATCATCATCGTTTTCATCATTAGTGTTATCTTCTTCATTTCGATCAAAAAACAAACGAAATCGGAGGCAAGAGCTACAGTGGAACATCTCTCCTTCTATGTCACCGACACGGCAATCACACAACGCATGCAAAAGTAAGAGAAATTGGAGCCAAAAAATGAAAATGGATGGAAATGCAATTTAGCACGATGTAAAATCCACAATTTTGCTTCAAGGTTTTTTGTTAAAACATGGAAAACGATATCAGTTAGGTGTTTTTGTTTTTGTTTTTTATCAACATCAAGTAATTACAAGGATGATTTTAATGATGATGATGATGATGATGATGATGATGATGATGATGAGGAGGAGGAGGAGGAGGATAATTGTTATCATCATCATAGTTGTAATAATATCAATAATGATCATAATGATGATGAAAATAATAATGATAACAATGACAATGAGAGTAATTGCACTGATTATGCACCAATCGGGCATATTGTAAATGTATGAACAACAATATCAATAACAATGACGGTAGAAATAGTAATGGTGATGATAACAATGGTATTGTTGACAACAATGATAATATTAATCATAATGATAATAATAGTGATAACAATAATGCTATAGAGTCTTTTAGTAATCATGATAACAACAACATTAATGCTAACAGTGAAAATGATGATGATGATAACCGTAATAACAATTATGGTGATAATGATAACTAGTAGTAATTATGACACTTATAAGAATGATGGTAATAATAATAACAATAATCATAATGATATTAGTTAAGACTATAACAATAGCAATGGTATTATTAGTAGTAATAATGATAAAGATGATAATGAAAACATTAATAGAAATAATAATACCAACAATACAATGATCATGATAATGATGACAATGATTGTAGTAGTAGTAATGATAATGGTGATGATTTTGATAATAGCAATGATAATAATGATAACCATTTTTATGGTTATAATGATAATGCTAGTGATAATGATAATAATAACAATAATACTGATGATAACATCAATAGCAATAATGATAGAAATTAGAAATAAAAATGATGATAGTGATAATGATCATATTGCTAATAATAATGAATATTATGATGGTGATGATGATGGAAATGAAGAGAGTAATAACAATAAAGGTTAGATTTACAATAACCATAACAATAACTATAACAATAACAATAACAAAATATAACATTCATACAGGAATCACAATGTTCGGCCATTTAGCAAAGCCATTTTTAAGGGGATATTACTCCGCCAACATGGGTGTGGTTTGATCAATGCCGACGAGCTTATACACGTTCTTGAAGCATTAACCTGAGCATATTCTCTGTTTATACATCGTATGAAATGTTTTCGATCAATATCTGCAGTTTCCAGAATGAACACAGACATTTCATAAAGCGTTGTGTTGTGTGGAATCGCTGGATAGAATGTCATCATGAATAAATAAGAATAAGGCTGTTTGCACAAACATGTATGTCGTTCACCTGAACACACACCCGATAAGACACAGGCAGAAACACACAAAGAAACACATCATGTACACATACTCAAATAAATATAGACACATAAAGTTTCACATGCAAATTCATACACTACCCCCCCCCCCCCCACCCCACACACACACATACACACATACAGACTTAGACACATGGAGGCACATTCACCTAATAAATTAAAAACAACCACAACACACATAATCACAACCTTACATATCAGACGAACAAATCTACACACAACCCCCACAGGTACGATGAAACACACTCTAAACGGAACAGTCTCTCTACTCCAGCGAACTGTACTTGTTGTTTATCGATACAACGCGAAGAGAAAGGGAACCGAGAAGAGGAACCGGAGGTAAATAAAGAGGCATCTTAATATACGACTTCTGAGAAGACAAGAAACACAGTTTGAGATGACGGATGAGATGAATGTTCCACATAAATCTCCTGTGGATTGAGGCTATAAACATTTTTACATGTGGCTTATTTCCGTACTGTTTTTTTCTGCCCTTTGTTATATGATCAGGTCCATTGTTCTGTTGGAGAGAAAGCCCCCACGCTGTAGCGGCTCTAGTAATGTAGATGGCAGTATGAGAGGGATCATTTATCAAGGCGGAGGAAGTAAATATGGAGAGGGGGAGAGGGAGACAAAGAGAGAGAGGTATAGCGACACGCAGATGGACAGACAGACAGACAGGCAAAGGGACAGAGACGGACAGAGGTATCAAACAGCCGAGCAGACAAGAACATGAGTAGGTAGACATTGTGACAGACAAAGGGATTAAGTGATGAACAGAACACGTATGATGGTCGTCCTACGAAACAATAGCGAGATGATGCCTGATTTAGCTCTATATAAGAGGCTTCTCTGTCAGATTAAGCGTTTGTACATGAATGCGGGTTTATACAGGCTGCTGGTGTTTGTATTCTAGATTTTAACAAAGGGGAGAGAAAGAAGAAGAGAGACAAGAGAGAGAGAGAGAGAGAGAGAGAGAGAGAGAGAGAGAGAGAGAGAGAGAGAGAGAGAGAGAGAGAGAGAGAGAGAGAGAGACGGGGGGAAGAGAGAAAAAGAAGGGGAAAGAGAGAAAAAGGAGGGTGGGGAGAGGAAGTGAGAGAAAAAAAAGGGGGGGAGGTGACAGATAGATTGTCTCTTATGATAGATGGATTGTTGAATGTGAGGCTTAGGGATACTGATATTATGTATAAATCAGTTTTTATTCCAAGTCTCCATGATCCTTGAAATCTATCATCGAATGAGAAACTACCTGAACATTCGTCTCGAGTGATTGACAGTATTTTACCGACAATTTCTGCGGGCAAACTATGAGAGGTAAAGGAATTTGTTTTAGCACAGGGAATTTTCCTACAATGACTGACACGTGCATGCAATCGAACAGTTGACAATTATTACACAAATCCACAGAGATAATACACACACACACACACACACACACACACACACACACACACACACACGCACACACACACACACACACACACTCACTCACTCACTCACTCACTCACTCACTCACTCACACACACACACACACACACATACACCTACTCACACACAAACACACACACATACCGACAAAACCAAAAAAGAATCAGAAAAAGACAAAGTGAAAGCTAATGAACAAAGCCTTTATCAAATATGAAAGCAAATAAAATGAAAATTAGCGCTGCGTCCTTTGTCATCCGGGGCCGCTGAAATATTCAAATGCGCAGAACTAGGCGTTGTTGCGTGAGCAGGCGGGTGCTCGGGTCTACAGGTCGTCGTCATCAGTCCTTGCATCGCTTCAATCCGCTTCAATATTGCTAAGATCTAATGCCAAATCCTCTTACCTTCCCCCTTATCTTCCCCTCTTCCTCTGCCCTTTAGGTCCTTCCTTCCTTCTCTCTCCCCTTTCTCCCTATCCCCTTCTCTCTCAAACTCTCTTCACTTCCTCTCTTCCAGGTCCCTCTCTCTCTCGAACTCTTCTTTCTTCTCTGTTTCCACCTCTTCCTTCCCTCTCTACATATGCCCTTCTTTCCCTTCCTCTCTCCTCCTTCCCCTCTTTCCTCCAGGGTAGACACCCTTAGGGGCTTTATATGGTCTCAATGTTATCCAACACAAGAAATGTCATTTGTAAAACTTGTCTTTGCGATTAGGCCATGCGATTCAGTAAGTTAGACTATCTATGATGTTATCGTGTGTAGGTTTTTCTTTTTTATTTGCTCTCTCTCTCGCTAATGCCTTTGACTTTGAGAACGTGGAGGTTGTTAACGTTAATTAATTGGCTTTATCCGATGTTATATATCGATATACTTAATCTTTCTCCCTTTCTCTTTTTTATGTTCTCTCTCTCTCACTCTCTTCTGTATGTTTTTTTCTTTCTCCCTTTATATACTGTATGTATATTTGTTTATATTTTCTCTCTCTCACTCCCCTCAGTATAGTTATTCTATTTCCCTTTCTCTTTTTTCATGTTCTCTTTCTTTCTCACTCTCTTCAGTATACTTGTCTTTTCTCCCTTTCTCTTTTTTCATGTTCTCTCTCTCTCTCTCTCTCTCTCTCTCTCTTTCTCGCTCTCTCTCTCTCTCTATCCAACTCCTTTCTGTAGATCATGGTTAAAATGTTGGATTCCTTCCTTTTATCTTAATTAATATGTTTGTTTCATTTATCTCTCTTTCTTCTTTTCTACATTGTCTTCTTTATCACTTAGTCTTATTTGTCTTTTGATCGTAAAGCTAAGAGCATCGATCAAGAACCATTATAATTTTACCTCCTTTCCCTCCTCTATCTAACGCAATTTATTCCTTCGACCGTCTTATCTCTCTCCTTTCCCCTCTCCGGTCCCCCTTCTCCCCTCTCCCGTCCCCTCTCCTTCTCCATATCGCCCCACCCTTCCCCCTCCCCTCCTTCTCCTTGTGTTATCTTTATGTTTTATGACCACAGAAGGTAGGGTGGAGGTGGGGAGAGGGGGTGAGTGGGGGACGTACCCAATGTGAGGTAGTGAGGGGGTGAGGGGGACTGGGGACGTGAGGACACAAGGAAGAGGAGGAGGAGAAAGAAACAGGAGGACATGGGGAAAGAAAAGTGGAGGAGGATATGGAAGAGGAAGTTAAAGAAGCTGGAGTATGTGGAACATGAATGAGAGATGGAGGATATTGGAATAGGAAGAAGAGCATAAGGCGAACTAAGAATAAGTAGAACATGGTATTAACTGTGTTAACTATGATGATGATGGTGAAGATAATGATAATGATGATGGGGATAAGGATGAAGACGTAGACAATGACGACGATGACGATGACAATGATAATGAAGTGACGACAACGATGACAAGGATAAAAATGACAGTACAATAATGTTGCAAGTATAAAAAAAAAGAGAGAGGAGACGAAACCAAAATTATAACGGAAGAAAAAAGTGCAGCTAGTATGAGAAAATGAATTAAGTTAAAACAAAAACAATAATCAATTTAAAAGGGTTTGCCGTCCGCCAGCAGTCACATCCTCAATCAAGCACCGCTAAATTGGGTCATTAATATCTTTGTCGTCGATTTATACCTCCAGCGAGGCGAGGCACCAAAACGTCGCCATCCTGATGAGTACGACAATTAATTTCGACCTTAAAAGCACAAACTGGTGTTATAGATTAGGCTCCCCTAATGGCTTCCTACTATTACGGGGGGAGGGAGGGGGAAGGAAGGGAGGAAAATAATGAGAAATAAAACCATAGAAGTTGGTGGTGTAGGTGCCATGAGGTCGTGAGTGTGCTGGTGTTGCGTGCAGTTTGCTTGTAATGGATATGAAATGTGCTGGTGTTGCGTGTGGTGTGCTTGTATTAAGGGTGAGATAAACCGGTGATGCATGTGGCGTGGAGTGAGGTAGGTATGCTGGTGTAGACATGGTGTGAGGTGAGGTGATGGTGGTATGCTGGTGTTAAGTTTAGTGGACGCCAAGTTGTGGTATGCTGGCGGTATCTGCGGTATGTTCGGCAAGATGTGCTAACGATTGCGATATGATGGCGGTGTGAGGGTCGAGGGGAGGGGGTGGAAGGAGTAGAAGGGGGAGAGAGGGGGATGGGGGAAAGGGAAGGAGTAGAGGGAAGAGAAAGAATGGTAGGAGAGAGGGAGAAAGCAGAAGGGGGTTGGGGGAGGAGAGGGGGAAGCAGGAGTAGGAGGAGGAACGCGAACATGAAAGAGGCGTCAGAGGGGAAGTCGATCGTAGCGGCAAGGGGAGAGGAGAGAGTGGAGTGATGAGGGGAAAGGGAGGCTTGAGAGAGAAGAGGAGGTGGAGGAGGAGGAGGAGGAGGTGGGGAAAGGGGAGGAGAGTAGGGGGAGGGGGAGGGGGCAGTTGGGGAGAGAAAGTCGAAAGAGGGGAAAGTGGAAGCCGTTAGAACTTCGGAGGAAGGGGAGAGAGTGAGGAGAGGAGGAGAGGAAAGCCTTGTGAGGGGAGAGGGGAAAGTGTGGGAAGTGAAGTGAAGAGAAGTTGAAGTTGTGTCAAGAGAGGAAGAAGTTAATTCAAAGGAAGAGAGAAGCAAAAAATGGGAGGAGAAAAAAATATATATATATACACATA
>BOPN01004081.1:100000-107500 GCA_017312705.2 Penaeus japonicus | reverse complement strand
TATCAAAGCTGGACAAAATATTCCAAGATTTACAAAAAACGAGGCAATGAACCCGTCCGGAATATCAAAGAGGAAAACTCAAAGATATCAAAAGGTTTAATTAAAAACGTAATAAGATACATCAAAGGCCTTGCAACTCACGAGCACGTTAGAGAAGCGGCTAATTCACCTAGAGGAAATTTCGGCCAAAAGTCATTTAATGGCTCTAGAAAACACTGGCGAGTTGGAAATGCCGGGCTTCGGTATCGACAGGAACACCAGGTGCGATTAGAAACATCGGCATGGAGCTGATGCTCTACTGACACATACATAATCATATATGAACATACACAAGTTTGTGTGTGAGTCTGTGAGGGAGTGTGAGTGTATATATATATATACATATATATATATATATATATATATATATATATATATATATATATATATATATATATATTCATATATATATATATATATATACATATATATATATATATATATATATATATATATATATATATATATATATATATATATATATATACATCTATCTATCTATCTATCTATCTATCTTTCTGTCTCTCTCTCTCTCTCTCTCTCTCTCTCTCTCTCTCTCTCTCTCTCTCTCTCTCTCTCTCTCTCTTTCTCTCTCCCTTTGTGTCTGTGTGTCTCTTTCTCCCTCTCTCTTTTTACCAATGTCTATATTGTTCCATTACCCGTACATCTTCCAGAAAAATTTATAGAATCCGGATAATGCTGATCACCATCTTCCGCCGGAGCATCAATCCGCCCATCTCCGCTTATTTCTTCGGCCTACTCTTCTCCTCTCCTCCTCCACCCCCCTTCCCCCGTCCACCCATCTATTCCCACGACTCCTTCCCCTCTTCCCCTCTCCCTTCTCCTGGCCCCTAACTCACATCCCCCCCCCCTTCTCCTTTCCCCTACACCTTACTCCCCCCCATTCCTCTTCCTTACCCCCCCCCCCCCCCCGTTACTTTTCTTCCTCTCAATCATCAGCTATCTTAATCCGGATCCTTCCTCCTCCGCATCTCGCCTCTTACTTCGTGATGGAACAAAACTATTTTTGCTACGGATTATTACTCCATGTGTTCTTCCCTGTTTCTCTCTATCTGTCTGTCTGTCTGTCTGTCTCCTTCTCTCTCTCTCTCTCTCTCTCTCTCTCTCTCTCTCTCTCTCTCTCACTCACTTACATACTCACTCACTCACTCACTCAATCACTCTCAGTGTGTCTGTCTGTCTCTCTAACTCTTTCTCTCTCTCTCTCTCTCTCTCTCTCTCTCTCTCTCTCTCTCTCTCTCTCTCTCTCTCTCTCTCTCTCTCTCTCTCTCTCTCTAACTCTTTTCCCTCTCTCTCTCTCTCTCTCTCTCTCACTCTCTCTCCCTCTCTCTCTCTCTCTCTCTCTCTCTCTCTCTCTCTCTCTCTCTCTCTCTCTCTCTCTCTCTCTCTCTCTCTCTCTCTCTCTCTCTCTCTCTCCGTCCCCCCCGTGTCGTCTCTCACTCCCCATTCTCCATCTCACTCACTCTTTGCATCGTATGGCGCGGGCCAGAGAGGAATTTGACATTTCTCTTCGCAGCGTGTAAAGAACGCGCATCTGTGACAGACGCTGTATACAAGAGGAGAGAAAACGACCAGCATGATGCGGAGAGAGAGGAAACGAATAAACAAGGGAAGAGTCAGTGAGGTGTAACGAAAGGTTGGGGAGGGAGGGAAGAGGAAGAAAGAAGGGAGAGTTTATAAGAGAAAAGAAAAGGGAAGAGGAAAAAGAGATGAAATAGAAGAGAGTGGAAGAGGTGGTTGAATTTGTTTGGGAAATGCAAGGATAAACAAAGGCAGTATTTGTAAATTGAATAAAGTTGATAAGATATACTCTATGCTTGTGAGTTCTTGACCCTACGTGCTTGTGTGACTGTGCGTGCATACTTCATGATTATGAATGTTTGTTTTACTGTTGTTTATTCTGAGACTATAACCTAATTTAATTACATTAGCTTTATCATAATTGTCCACATGTACATTGTAAGCTCTCTCGCAATATAAATTGATGCATGCATAAATACATGTATATTCAGTATAAAAATATTTGTGTAAACACGCACACACGAACACACACACATACACAAACATATGTGTGTGTGTGCATATATAAATATATATATATATATATATATATATATATATATATATATATATATATATATATATACATATATATATATATATATATATATATATATATATATATATATATATATATATATATATACATATATATATAATATACATATATATATATATATATATATATATATATATATATATATATGTAAAAATCTATAGCCTATGATCGCCTTAGAATTTTGCTAAATTATACTGTGCATTTATAATGTTATTAAAAAAAAAAATGTTAATGTCAAAAGTCAACCAAGACACGCCTCTGAAGGGTTTGAGAACACAATTCCTGTTGTTTAGAAATCTGTGTACAGATTGAAGTGTTCGCGATCCATGTGATAAGGAGTATACAATGCGTGAAGAGAATAGATTGTAGATTGTGGAAAGTACACGAAAATTTGCCATCGTGTGATACCTCCATTTAATAAACAGGAGGCCGATTGCTTATCTCACAAGACAAGAAACGAAGCCACGGAGGCAGGATGCGGTACAGAGACAAAACTGACCACAAAAAAGTATGTGTCAGCAGAGATATTAAAAAAATGCAAGTGTGTTCGTGGTCATATATCAATGTAAATAAGAGAATATACATATCTATATGTAAGTGTGTGTGTGTGTGTGTGTGTGTGTGTGTGTGTGTGTGTGTGTGTGTGTGTGTATGTGTGTGTGTGTGTGTACGTGTGGACGTGTGTGTGTATATATTTGTGTATACACATACATATATGTATATATATATTCATTTATAGAGAAGGCATTTTCCAGCAGTCTCTAATCCTCCCCCTCTTTGTGTTTAATGTACCTCACTCCTTTATCCTATATCCTTCTATATCCTTCTCATAACCCTTCCTCCCCTATTCTATAAGCTACCATTCTCCTCCCCTCCGGTTACCATCTCTTCCCCTCTTCCCCTTTCCTTTCCATTATGTTTCCATTCCCCTCTCCTGCTATTCCCCTTGTATCACTACCTCGTCTTTTCCTGCTTTCTCTCTTTCTTTCTTTGGCGTTCGTCTCTCTTTCGTTGTGGTTGAGAAAAGCGGCGAAAAGAGAAGGAAGGAGAGAAAGAGTGGAAATAGATAGATAGACAGACAGGTAGATAGATAGATAGATAGATAGAGAGAGAAGGTAATGGAAGAAAAAATAAGATGGAAAAGAGAGAGCAAAAGAAGAGGAATGTTGAAAAAGAAGATGTATGAAAATAAAAGAATGAAAAGGAATACCAGGAAAATATAGAACATTGATAATCAAGAAGAAAAAGGGATTAGAACAAAATGCAGAAAAGAAAAACGACAAAGGAAAGGGTAAGTCCATGAAGACACGAGCAAAAACAAATAGATGAAAAAAGAGAAAGATGAATAGGTTTTAAGAAAGATACAAAAATGGTGGATTGAGAAATGAAAATACGAAGAAAAATGAAATGAGAAAAGGAAAAGGTGAAAAAGACAATAATAACTATAATGATACTAATGATGAGGGGGTTAGTGGGTTAAGCGTAGAGATAGATGTCGAGGATAGAGGTAGGGGGAAGGGGAGGGGGTAAGAGGTTAAGGGGTATGGGTTAAGGCTGAGGGGTTGGGGTAAGAATAGGTGTCGGGGTTAGGGGCTGGGGTAGGGAATAGGGATAAGGGGTAAGGTGTTTGCTGGTTAGGGAATGATAGGTTAGATAATGGAAGGTAGTTTGATATGTTGGAGATGGTGGGAGAGAGGGGAAGGAGAGGGGGGGGGTGCTTATAGGGTTGTGGTAGAGTTGGGGCTGATGGTCTAAAGAAATAGGTAAGTAGAGTTAGTGGGTTAATGTTTCCGGGGCTTGGATCTCGTAGAAGATGGTCAAGGGTCATGACACGTGGTTGAGAAGAGTCGGGTTTGTGGTCTGATTCTTGAGAGATTATTTCGTGTCTTTTTTGGTGCATATGTATAAATGATATCATTGGGTAGACAAATGCAAGCATTGAGAATTAAAACTTTTATTTTTCTACAATGATATCTACTCTCTATTCTTTCTCTTAAGATCATTTTATTTTCGAAATAAATTGATGCTATCAGATTCTCGCTCATTGGCTGGTGATGACGAATAGAATAGGGGTAGCTGGAAAAAAATGAAATAATGCGTGTGCGTGTGCAGGTATGTAGGAGAGAGAGAGAGAGAGAGAGAGAGAGAGAGAGAGAGAGAGAGAGAGAGAGAGAGAGAGAGAGAGAGAGAGAGAGAGAGAGAGTCAAATAGATAAACAGACACACAGACAGAGAGTAACAACTCTTGTTTTGAAGCATTTTACCTTGAAATTCGGGGTTTATTTCGTCTCATGTCAGTTTTTGTGTGTTTTATTTTGTTTGTTTGTTTTTGTGTGTGTTTTTTTATCTTTATATATAATATCCATACAGGGATTATAATTTTTTTTCATCTCAGTAACTGGTTATATTGAAAGAAACATCCTTGCCTGAGTACTTGTATAAACCTAGTAAGAATTTCAGGTACATGCAATTGAAATATAAGGTATACGTAGTGCATCGTAAAAGAGTATAAGAAAAATAAGTTGAAACTACATTCCAATTCAAACACAACACAATTCACGCTAAGCAAGATTAGCATGGTCATAATTTGTCATAAACTAAAAACTACAACACCACATTTCATGAATACATAAGTACGTTTGCGAACCAAAACAATGTACATTATGCTATAAACGAAATGCATTTTTAATTTAGTAACGAGATTTTTTTTTTTTTTCTTTTTTTTTTTTCTTTTTTTTGGTGGCAGCCGCTCTCACTAATACACTTTCTTTTCCTGCGCATGAAAAAAAGGTTAAAAAGAAGTTCAAAAAAGGTCATCCGTTATTCTCTCTGTGCCTGCCTGGCCCACACAATGGCACAGGCACTAAACAAAGACTATTATTGTGAAATCAAGGAAAAGTAAGTGTAGCGCGGGGAAAGAAAGTGAATAATGGAAAGAGAAAGAGGGGGGGGGGGGGAGGGAGAGAGAACGAGAGAGAGAGAGAGAGAGAGAGAGAGAGAGAGAGAGAGAGAGAGAAATAGTGACAGAAAGAGAGAGACAGAGAAAAAGAGAGAGAAAGAGACAAAGAGAGTGAGAGGGGGGGGGGGGGAAGTTGTAAGGAATAATCAACGCAAGGGAAGAAAAAGTGATTGAAGTTAGATTGGAAAGAGGAGAAGAGGAAAAAAATAAATATCTGGGAAAATGCGTAGGAAGAATAACATGCAAAGAAAGGATAAAAAAACAAAACAAAAACGATAAAAAAAAGTAACGAAAAGAGGATGATAATACAGTATAACGAAACTAAGCCAGAGTGAATGAAAACAAGAAAAGGAGAAAACAAGGGAAAATACTTAATAGAAGTAATAGATATACATGGAAGACACATACAACAGATAGAGGGAAGAGAATAAAGGGAGAGAGGCGGGCTTACGTGAGGGGAGAAGAGTGTGTTACTATTAGTACCTCATCAAGGGGGACATGCAGAGAGAGCAGAAACATACACAGATGGATATATCGAAATGAGAAAGCCAGAAAAAGTGAGAAAAGCAAAATAAAGGCATGCGCGCGCACACACACACACACACACACACATATATATATATATATATATATATATATATATATATATATATATATATATATATATATATATGGATATTACATAAACATGTGTATGTATGTATGTGTATATCATCATCAGCCTGTATCATTCCACTGCAGGACGTAGACCTCTCTCAATCTTTTCCAGTCATTCCGGTCTTGTGTCCTCTGATTCCAGTTTGCTCTTGTGAAATTCGCTATTTCATCCAGCCATCTAGTCATTGGTCTTGCCCATGGTCTCATTGTGTCGTGTATTTACCATTCTGTTGTTTTCTTTGCCCACCTTTGTCCTGTCTCCAATATATATGTCCAGCCCACTGCCACTTTTTCTTCTTAATGATCTTGAGTATATCCTCTATTTTTGTTTGTTGTCTGATCCATGTGGTTCTTTTCTTGTTTCTTAAGCTAACTCCTAGCATAAGCCTTTCCATTCCTCTTTGAGCACTTACTAATTTCCTCTCGAGTGCCTTGGTCATAGTCCATGTTTCTGACCCATATGTCTTTAGACATAGTGGCAGACAACCCCATAATATATTATTATGTGTACCGTAGGCACTCCAACCTAGCCTGATTCGCTGTTTTATCTCGGCTTCGCAGGATGTACTTGTTTTTTGAGTTGCCCTAGGTATACATACTCGTTCACTGCTTCTAGAACCTCGCCCTGTATTTGTATTTGACTTTAGTCTTTTTCATGTTCATTTCAAGGCCACTCTTCAGACTTTCCCTATTCAAATCGCTTAGTAATTATTGTAATTCATTTGCTGACTCGCCGAGAAGAACAATGTCATCTGCAAATCTTAGATTGTTTAAGTGCTTATTTCCTATTTTAATCCCTTTCTCCTTCCAATCTCACTTCTTGAATATTGCTTCCAAGCAAGTTGTAAACAGCTTCGGTGAGATGGTGTCGCCTTGCCTATTATTATTGGTATTATTTTGGTTTCCGTGTGTACTTTGATGGTCGCTGTACCACCTCTCTATATATATCCTCTGATAATCTGCAATACATTTCCTCTATTCCTTGTTTACGAATTGTATCTAGTAATGCAGATATCTGTACCGAATCGAATGCCTTTTCATAATCTACGAATGCCATACACAGGGGCTTCCTATATTCTTTTGTTTTCTCTTTTATTTGGGCTAGTGTGTGGATTTGGTCTGTAGTTGAGAATCCACTGCAGAACTCTGCCTGTTCCCTGGGTTGTTTTGAATCTAATGTATCAGTGATGTGGGCTGTGATGATTATAGATTACTGAAAGAAGGTTTATAGGTCGGTAATTCTTTAAGTCTTTTGTGTCCCCCTTTTTGTGTATTAAAATTATTATTGCGCTTTTCCAGGCCTTCGGAGTTTTACCGACGCTTAAACATCTGTTAAAAAGATTGGCTAGTTCTACTGTCGCAATCTCTCCTGCATCTTGAATAAGATCTACACTAATGCCGTCTTCTCTTAGTGTTTTCCCTCTTTTCATGCTTTTCAGTGCCCTATTTACTTCCTCTACCATAATGTTTGGAACGTCTCCAATTGTTGTGTTTGTCTCCATACGTGATTGATCGTTTGAGTGGTATAAGTCGCGATAGAAGTCTTCTATTACTTTGATAATTTCATTTTTATTGTATGTCACCTCTCCCTTGGGTTTCTTTACTGCATACATTTGTTTTGTACCTATTCTGAGCCTCCTCTTTGTTGTCTTAAGGCTGGTGCCGGCAAGCAGAGCTTCATTTATTTTTCGCATGTTAAATTTGTG
>BOPN01004081.1:87500-90000 GCA_017312705.2 Penaeus japonicus | reverse complement strand
CGACACCATTTGCCGCGTCGATTCGCTTCTTGTTTTTCTTTTGTTTATGCGTTCGCGTCGGCCGTTGCGTTCGCGTATTAATGAGATGGTGTTGTGCCGCGTTTCCTCGCGTATTTTAGAGCTCATTCGTGAAGGGAATACATTTTCTCTTCTGTTACTTCGTTTCTTGGCACTATCACGGTTACGGTGTACCCTTCAGATATAAAATACATATTTTGGATAGCATTGAGAGATGTTTAAGCGGTTGTGGGTGTATATATACAAATATATGTATGTGTGTTTGATTGTGTGTGTGAGCGTGTGTGTATAAGTATATATATATATATATATATATATATATATATATATATATATATATATATGTATATATATATATATATATATATATATATATATATATATATATATATATATATATATATATTTATATATATATATATATATATATATATATATATATATACATATATACATATATATATATATATATATTTATATATATATATATATATATATATATATATGTAATATATATATATATATATATATATATATATATATATATATATATATATATATATATATATATATAATATATATATAAGTCCGTTTACCATATCACTGTTGGTGAATATTTTATTAGAATTGTGGAAAATGCAAAAAGATAGAGAGAAAGCGAACGAGAGTGAGAAAAAACGAGAAAGAGGTTGAATATCTAGAAAGAGAACCAGAAATACTTACAAAAAGTGTAGTATGCTTAATTCATTACTGCAGTCTGTCTTGAAATTATTTGTTCTTTTACTTTTAACAGTTTAAATTCCCTGTATGACTTAATACAACGTTTTGTTTCCGCAACCTCTGAGAAACCTACTAGTGTTAGGCATAACTTCCACAGAGCATTGCCTTACAAGCGAGGGTTTTGGTGCAGGTGTGGAATATTGTAAATAAATCATAGCAGTTTGTAGGCCGTCTAGGCAATCAAAATTTTAATCTACATGTAATAACGTAGATCACGGGTGGTCTCGTACGCTCGCAGACACATACATACATAAACATACATCCACAAACATCAACAGGTACACCCGCATATGCGAACATGGAGGGACACACACACACAAGCACACACACACACACACACACACACACACACACACACACACACACACACACTCACACACACACACGCAGCTTCACCCCCCCCTCCCCCCTCTCCCCATACTCACAGGCAACCGTTGCACAACCGTTGCTTTTCACGCTCCCAATACTTTGTATTTTTATGGGGCGTTAATTAAAACAAGGCAGTATATAGCAGCGGGACCGACACCTCCGCTTAACACAGGACCGGCACGAACCTCGCTCACTCCCTGAATTGAATAAAACATTAAAACACTTTGTATCTCCGCGGAGACCCGTTAGCACCTCGGACTTTTTATTTACCTCTGATATTGTGGAACGCTTGGAAGAGTGACGTTACGGGGAGAGGGGATTAGGAGGTGGGAGAGGATGGAGAAGGAGTATAAGGACGTGGCCGAAGCAGGGGGAGAGAAGATGATGGAGGTGGAGGAGGGGGGAGGGGGTAAGGATGTGGCTGAAGTAGGTGATGGAAATAGAGGAGAGGAAGGAGAGGGATAGGGGGTAACGATGTGGGTAGGAATGAAGTGGGAGAGGAAGGGTGGAGGAGTTTGAGAAGGGATAAGTGGAAGAGGAAGGAAGGAGGAGGAGGATAAATGGGATGTGGCTGAAGTAGGAGGTGGGAGAGGTGATGGAAATAGAGGAGAGGAAGGAGAGGGATAGGGGGGGGTAACGATGTGGGTAGGAATGAAGTGGGAGAGGAAGGGAGGAGGTGGAGGAGTTTGAGAAGGGATAAGGACGGACGCGAGGGAGGTAATAAGTGGAAGAGGAAGGAAGGAGGAGGAGGATAAATGGGATGTGGCTGAAGTAGGAGGTGGGAGAGGTGATGGAAATAGAGGAGCAGAGGAAGGAGAGGGATAGGAGGGAACGATGTGGGTAGGAATGAGGTGGGAGAGGAAGGGAGGAGATAGAGGAGGATGTGGAGGAGTTTGAGAAAGGGATAAGGACGCGAGAGAAGTAATAAGTAGAAGAGGAGGATAAATAGGAGGAGGGAAGAGTTTGAATTCGGGAGTGGGGTCGGCATGAGGGGGGTGGGGATGGAGATAAGGACACATGTGAGGCAGGAAGTGAGGTGGGTGAGATTATGGAGATGGAGAGGGAAGAAGGAATAAGGAAGAGGAGAATATAGGGAAAGGCAAGGAGGGAGAAATACCCGTAGGAAAAGGAGACTAGGCTGCAGGAAGAAGGGGTAGGATGGGAAAGGAAGCAAAGAGGTGAAAGGCACAAGTATCCTCTCGGGTTAGACACAGAAGAACATTATCCTTGTGTTTATATCTTTTCCTCTCATCTGAAGCACCGAAGATCAACACTATTCACTCTCTAAAGACTACTTTTGTATCATGACGTTCTAAAAGACAGTTCTTTTAAA
>BOPN01004081.1:80000-82500 GCA_017312705.2 Penaeus japonicus | reverse complement strand
GTCCCTGTTTTTTTAGATTTACATTACTTATCAATTTCAAATTATTTATCAAATGTTTCACACATCTTAGACGCCATTCCCTAATGCCCTCTACGCCTCAGAGCGTCTCTAACTTTAACAGCGTACGCATCTTCTTAAGGTATATGATTTTTTCGAATTTTTGCAGCCATTACGAGGTTAAATCTCTAGTAATTGTAATATGATATAAGTCTTAGTCCCCCTATCCATCTTTAAATAATCTTATTATGGTTGCCTGATACTTTCTACTAACTAACTTAACCGGTTGTCAAGTGTCATATCAATCTCCCATGTCTGAAACTTTTGATTTTACGGTGACATTTTAATTTTTTTTGGATTAGTTTAACTGATCCAGACCATATTGAATCCCCTTTCCATGTACCTACAAACGCTTTTCGTAACTTTTATCAATTTATTTCTACTTTTTGTGGGTTTTATATAATATTCATGATCTATTTGATGATACTTATTTTGTCTCTATAAGCTTTTGATAATTTTATTAGGTGAAACCTTTTGTTGGCTTTTGCCTTTTTTTTCTGAAATAAGTCTAAATCCTATAACGATACATATTTTAGTTCTAATGCACTATTATGACTCTATATACAATAAAATAGTGAATAAACTTCTAATGTTTCCTTTATTTTTGCTGATTTTCTAATCTCAAGAGAATTTTATTTCTATAATTATCGAATAGACATATATAAACACACATACACACACACACACAAACACACACACACACACACACATACACACACACACACACACACACACACACACACACACACACACACACACACACACACACACACAATATATGTATGTATGTATATATATATCTATATATATATATATATTCATATATATATATATATATATATATATATATATATATATATATTATATATATATATATATATATATATATATATATATATATATATATATATATATATATATATATATATATATATATATATATATATATATATATATATATATATATATATATATATATATATATATATATATATATATATATATATATATATATATATATATATATATCTATATATTCATATATAATAATAATAATAATGATAAATAAAAATATATATATATATATATATATTACACATATATATATATATATATATATATATATATATATATATATATATATATATATATATATATATATATACATATATATGTATTCATATATATATATATATATATATATATATATATATATATATATATATATATATGTCTATGTATGCATATATAATAATGATAATAATAATGATAATAATATATATATATATATATATATATATATATATATATATATATATACATATATTCATATATATATATATATATATATATATATATATATATATATATATATATATATATAGATATAGATATTCATATATTCATATATATGTATATATATATATATATATATATATATATATATATATATATATATATATATATATATATATACATGTACACACACACATATATATATATATATATATATATATATATATATATATATATATATATATATATATATATACATATATATATATATATATATATATATATATATATATATATATATATATATATATATATATATATATATATATATGTACATGTATATATATATATATATATATATATATATATATATATATATATATATATATATTATATTGTATATACATATATATATACATATATATATATATTTATATACATTTATATTTATATATATTTATATATATTTATGAGTTTATCTGTTTGTGTGTTTTATAGAAATCAGAAAATATATGAAGAAAGAAAGTGTACCGGAAAAGCTATGTAAAAGCATTGTGAACAATGCGAGAGAAAAGAAAGCAGAACAGATAGAGAGTGCAGATGAGAAGGAAAGGGGAGAAAGGTAAAAATGATAACTAAGGGAAAGGGGATACTGCGATAGGGCAAAGTGGGGTGATGGAGATGGGGAGTGCAAGAGCGAGGAGGCGTAAAAAAGAAGAGAATTGATTAAGAAAATAAAAAGTGACAAAGAAAGAATAATAAATGCGAAAAAGATGGATTTTAAAAGATAAGGTGAAGAAAAGTACATAAAACAAGCGATTAAGGAAGGAGGTGAAACATCAGAAAGAAGGAGCTGATTGTATAAATAACAAGTGGCAAAGAATAAACAATATCTACGAACTTGGTAATGAGAGTACTATCGTAACAAATGGAGACAAATCATAATAACGATTATAACAGTACCAAAATTACCTAGAACATATACAACAATAACGAAGATGATAAATACAAAAACAAGCTTAACAACACCAGCCATTAAAAAAAAAAAAAAAAAAAAAAACAGTAACACCAAAGGGGCACCATAGAAATGAGAGCATAACAGAAGGCAGACGTTGCTCGAGGAAAAAAGGTACACAGAACCTTATTC
>BOPN01004081.1:72500-75000 GCA_017312705.2 Penaeus japonicus | reverse complement strand
AGAGGATAAAAGCAGGAGAGGAAATTTTCCCGACACTATTTCCCTTCTTCACTGTAGAGTCTAGGCGACGTTTCCAGCAGGCCCCTACGTCTTCTTTAGGGCAATGATCTGTATCGGATTTAATTCCGGTGGAAGATTCGTCTATTGTCAGTCGGGTTCACGAGAAAGGGAGGGTGAGAGAGAGAGGGAGAGAGAGGGAGAGAGGGAGGGAGAGAGAGAGAGAGAGAGAGAGAGAGAGAGAAAGAGAGAGAGAGAGAGAGAGAGAGAGAGATAAAGAGAGTGAGAGGTGAAAAAGATTAAAAAAAATAATTTGATCAAAATAATTTTCCTTTCATGCTGGTAGAAGAACCAGAGAAAAAAGAAAGAAAAGAAAAGAAAAAGAAAGAAAAGAATCAGACCCCCCCCCCCCCCCGTCTGGAAGGCCTTCCCTAAAATCGCAAACAGCACTCATGAAAGCACTCCTCGAACGGATGTCGAAGCTCTGGATGCGCCCTTGATTCATTGATTGGCAGGCACGGGGGATGGTGGGGGTAGGGGCAGGGGGGTTCTTCATTACCAACGCATTAATAACGCGCACAATAAACACTCCCGCCGGCTTCAAAGCAAGGCATCGCCGCGAGAGAGATAAGGGTCAATATTTGCGCAGGTTTCTCTTGAGAACCGCCGAACCAAGCTAAGTCGAGGAGCTACGAATTCCGAGAAGTGTGAGAACGTATTTTGCAGTCCAGGAAGGATATACACTGAGTCTCGAAGTCGCTCAACGCAAGAAGCGGTGGAGGGAGAGGCACACGAAGAGGGAGAGGAAGTGGTGGATGTAGAGGATGAGGAGGTGGAGGAAGAGGAAGAGGAGAAAGAGGAGGAGGAGGTGATGGAGGTGAAAGAGAAGGAGGAGGAAGAAGGAGAAGAGAAGTGGGAAGAAGGGGTGGAGGAGGAGGAGGAGGAAGTGAAGGAGAAGGAAGAAGAGGTTGTAGAGAAGGAAGAAGCTGTGCAGTGGAGTTGGAGGAGGAAGAGGGGTATAAGGACAATAACAAGTGGATAAGGGGATAAAAGGGATAAAGTGAGAGAGGGAGGAGAGAGAATAGGAGGTAGAGCAAGAAGAAGTGGAGGAAGAGGAGAAGGGGAGAAGTTGGAAGAAAGGGAAAAAGGAAATGGTGAAGGGAGGAAGAAAAGGAAGTGGTGTAGGAGGAGAAAGAAGAGAAGGAGAACGATAAGGATAGTTAAAGAAAAAAATGATAGAGGAGGAAGAGAGAGAGAGAGAGATAGATAGATAGATAGAGAGAGAGAGAGAGAGAGAGAGAGAGAGAGAGAGAGAGAGAGAGAGAGAGAGAGTGGGGATTGGAAAAAGATGGGGTAATAGATGGGGAGATGTAGAAAGAGAGGAAGAGAAGGAGTATGGAGCGGAGGAGGTGGAGGAGGCGGAGGAGGGGTATCACGAAGGAGAAGGAGAATGAGGATAAAACCGTTTTCTGTAACCAGAGGAATTTCACCTTCACGAGATCTGCTGAATTCAAATAATATCCAAACTGACTGTAGACAACGAATAAATGACTATGAATTGTTTGGTGAATATATGACCAGTTTTTCTTTTTTTCATTTTTGTTATTGCTTTCGTTTTGGAAGCATGCTTAAAACAAAAACGCACAAGACAAACACAGACAGCTAATACAATCCATAGAACACAACAACAGAAAATGAAGAAAAAATCAAGAAGACAGACAAGAAGAGATGTCAAAGCCTCGCGCAGAGCATCAGCATCAGTACCAGGAGAGAAAGACCAGAGACTGGAAAGCGAACATCTAGATCGTCAGGCTAATTCCTCTCAAGACATCCAACAGGCAATTACCTGGTGCAGAGCGCGACCCAAGTGTCATCAATGCCGGGTCCTGATGTGTCTGCTGATGGTGTTTCAAGCCTCGAGAGAGCTCCTTCTCTGTCTATGTATCTGTCCATATGTCTCGCTTTCTTTCTTAGTCTTTCTGCATGCGTGTCTGTCTCTGTGTGCCTGTCGGTTTATGAGTCTGTCCGTTTACCTCTGTCTGTCTATTCGTCTGTCTGTCTGTCTGTCTCTCTCTCTTTCTCTCTCTCTCTCTCGCTCTCTCTCTCTCTCTCTCTCTCTCTCTCTCTCTCTCTCTCTCTCTCTCTCTCTCTCTCTCTCTCTCTCTCTCTTTTCCTCTCTCTCTCTCTCTCTCTCTCTCTCTCTCTCTCTCTCTCTCTCTCTCTCTATATATATATATATATATATATATATATATATATATATATATATATATCTTTTCCCCTCCCGCTCCCCCTTTCTATCTCTTATCTCTCTTTCTCTCTCTCTCTCTATCTCTCTTTCTCTCTCTCTCTCTCTCTCTCTCTCTCTCTCTTTCTCCCCCTCCACCCACGCGTCCCCTTCCTGGCCTCCGTCCTGCTCTTCGCTGTGGCTCCGATAACCCCCACAATTAGCCGATTAACCTTCCAGGTGCACGGATCGCTGGAGCGGATTTATCACGTTAAC
>BOPN01004081.1:45000-50000 GCA_017312705.2 Penaeus japonicus | reverse complement strand
ATATACTTACATACATACATACATACATATATATATATATATATATATATATATATATATATATATATATATATATATATATATATATATATATATATATATATATATATATATATATATATATATATATATATATATATACATATATATATATATATATACATATATACTTACATACATACACACACACACACACACATATATATACTCATCTATATATATATATATATATATATATATATATATATATATATATATATATATATATATATATATATATATATATATATATATATACATATATATATATATATTATATATATATATATATATATATATATATATATATATATATATATATATATATATATATATGTATATATATATATATATATATATATTTATATATATAATGTATATATATATATATATATATATATATATATATATATATATATATATATATATATATTATCAAATTGGAAAGCTATCTTGGATTAAAAGAACTGTGATGATTCCAGTGATTTAAATTCTAATTTAATATGAGACTATTGTTACCGTACCTTTTACTATATGGTCACTAAGTGTCTCCACGCAATACACCACAGAAATAAAACTTCCACTAATATCTCTTTCTTCTCTATCAATTCCTAAACCATAGGACACCAAAGTACGGCAAACTACGCCACACCATAACACGTTTAATCCCTTTCCACCATACGCAACGACATTTTGCCATATTCCTTGACATCGTAAGTCTCCATGTTATCCTTTCATATAAAACTTCATGCTCATTGCTTTCAAAAACGCTGTCTGTCTCCTCCTGTTGTTGCTTTTTTCCTATTCTAGTTTCTAATATATGTTTCCGTGTCCTCTTGTTCTCTCTGACTCAACTTTCTTATCATTTTGTGAGTCTTTTTGTTTGTTTTTTACCCCCTACTGTGGAAAATCTACGGCGTGGCAATTTCGAAAAGTCAAATTGGCGAGAATGATTAATGGGGAACAATACGGACCCCGCATTAATGCCATAGCTAATTATTATATTTATAAACACGCCACGACATGTATTCTAATTACGTCGCTAATATATGGGCGTGTCTGTGTGTGCATGCCATGTCACGCAAGGGTAGTGCAAGGGCTGCGTCTGGTCACGTCAGCTGGTATTTCCGGCCCTCTGGAGAGAACCAGGGCGCTGACACTGTTTACCTCATGGGACAGTGTCTCTTTTATGTTTGCCTGTCTGTCTCTCTTTTTTATGTTTCTCTCCCTCTCTCTCCTTTTGATATGTTTATCTCTCTCTCTCTCTCTCTCTCTCTCTCTCTCTCTCTCTCTCTCTCTCTCTCTCTCTCTCTCTCTCTCTCTCTCTCTCTCTCTCTCTCTCTCTCTCTCTCTCTCTCTCTCTCTCTCTCTGTTCCCCCCCCCTCTCTCTCTCTGTATTTCTCTCTTTCTCTCTATCAAATTTCTACCTTTCTCTGTTTATCATTTTCGCTTTCTCTTTTCACCGCTTCTCCCTATCTCTCATTTCCTATGCCGTTCTATGTGTGCTCTCTCTCTCTCTCTCTGTTTTTATTTCTTTCTCTCTATCAAAATTCTACCTTTCTCTGTTTATCATTTTCGCTTTCTCTTTTCACCGCTTCTCCCTATCTCTCATCTCCTATGCCGTTCTATTTCTCTCTCTCTCTCTCTCTCTCTCTCTCTTTCTCTCTCTCTCTCTCTCTCTCTCTCTCTTTCTCTTTCTCTTTCTCTTTCTCTTTCTCTCTCTCTCTCTCTCTCTCTCTCTCTCTCTCTCTCTCTCTCTCTTTCTCTTTCTCTCTCTCTCTCACTCTTCTCCTTTCTCTTTCCAGAAGAGTGAATTCAATCATCTATCAGTTTGTTTTGTTGTTGATCATCAGTTTTAGAATTCTTCGAAATTTAAGACTAATGTGAATTAATAATAACAATAATATTGATGAAAATAGTATTGTGATCTTGGTTATAATGAAAACGATTATATTGGTGATGGTGATCGCGATGGTGGTGATGATGATGTTTAGTAGTAGTTGTAATATTCTCATAATTAATTACTATCATCACAATTATTCCTTACTACTCATCATTACTTATTACTATACTATTATGTCATGCTTCCACTTCTCACACATTTTACCGTGCAACTCAGGCACAAAAAAATAGATAAAAATTGCACTTCAAATTTCAACAAATGTTGATTTATAGTTATTTTCATCATCGTCAAAATAATATCTTCTACAATAATTTGTAAAAAATATTCATTAGTGATACTGAGAGGCAGCGTATATATATGAACTTAACTACATCAAATATGTATTTTACTCCAGAAGAGAGAGCGAGGTGGGGAGAGAAAAGGCGTTTGTTGTTGTAAATTCACAAGCATTCCGATTATAGGTATGTACTTCCAATGGTGTTTACGCTCTTTAAAGATACCAATAATAAATACCTATAACATATGATTGCAGTGCGCTGAAATTCACAGTACAAGGTTTATTAGTGCCTCTACTCTCCGGTCAAATGCATGATCGGTGGAAATGAGACGTCATCAAGTAGGCGGGGTTTTTCAATCCTGGGAACTTCGTTTCGATTATAGTATAATCTTGATTATTTTAATCACTAATGTTAAAAACTACATAAAATGCACGCGAAGAGCACAAATGTCCGAAAAAAGAATAATATTATCTATCTTTCGTTGAGATAAAGGAGTGATTTTTAATATACATAAGTCTATCACAAAGTCTAAGAAGAAATCAGCCTCTATCTTTTATGGAGATGAAGATGCCCGTACAATCTGGGTTCAGTTGACTTGATTTATAAAATTTCACAAAATGATGTATCAGAATAAGATAGATGATTATAATATTATCAACATTTATAAATAATGATATCTAAATAGTGAAAAAGGAGTAACAGACTTGATAAAATACTGAACTTTCAAAAGTAATTCGAACATCAGTTGAATCGTCCACCAACGCAGTGAATATTCCATTAACTTTATTCTTGGTTTGGATGAAGACAGATAACTTCCACAATCTAACATAAACATAGAAATACATCTTCAACATAACACAACAGCATCTTTCTATTCAATAAACCAAATGACAAAGAACCCTGTAAATAAATAATCTACAAAAGCAGTCAGAGAGTGCAGAGCTACATAGTTAGTTTTAATCTACCTTTGTTTTTCTAGTAAGACATCATCACGACTACAGCGAGCAAGTTGGGTCTCATTAAACTTGATAGGGATTCTCTTGGTGTGGCCTACACCTAAGGGACAGTCATGGTCATCTTCAGTAGACTTCAGCCTCCAGTAGTAGAGGTATTTCCAGATGATGCACATGTAATAGTAATGAGTCTGAAATACTCTTTTTTCATCCTGTCTCCCACTGATGTATGTATTTTTATGTGAAAGATTTATCCAATGCCAAACGTGCTTCAGCAAGAAAAAAGCTGTTCCCATCGAGATATACATATTGTGCCTGGGATTGAGCTGTTTTATGAGATGTATGTTGGACTTGCTTTAGAGATAATACTAATAGTGAGAAATGTCAGTAGTCCTTTTATGTATGACTTTGCGAAGCCCAAGACGAAGTGGCTACTAGCTCCTAGTATCAGGGTTTCAACTTTCATCACTGGATCTGTTACTGTGATCCTTGGTAATCGAGCCAAGGAGATCGACCACATCCTTGTCAGCACTCACTGGAGGATCTTCCAGGAGAACCTACTCAGTCGGTAAGAATTGACAATAAAGATATTGGTAGAATAATTCACTCAATAAGACTATTTAGTGAAACTGATACCTGAGCACAAGGACTAAGCTGCGCGTCTTCGAGATCCTGACATTGCCAGTTCTACTGCACAGCAGCGAAGCCTGGACTCTACCATGTGCTTTGAGGTCGTGTCTTAATACCTCTTACTATTGGTCCTTCAGACGAGTTCTGGGGTTTAGTTGGTGAGACCATATGACCAACTTACAAGAAGCACTTTCGTGACCCCCAAGTCCATTCAACTTCATCTAGGCATTTGTCCATAGGCAAACAATAATTAATGTTTCACATACCATGTCAGTGACTTTTCATGTAATCGATGTGATCATAATCTACCCCTAATTTATCCCCATCATCTAGTCTTTCAACCCAAATCACCAACAGAATGTATTCACTTCGTTCCTGGACCGTAGGCGACTTACCTTCTGTATAGAATTTCCTCATGATTCCTTACGAACTCCTGCACCCCGAAACACTGCCAGAGTCTACTCAGACCTATAGCCCTTGACAACCACCATGACCCGACAGTAATTTGTGGCATAATTCATTACGATTCTTTAACACAAATCTACACTTAATCTCCCTTGGACTATCCGAAAGCAGAAGCAGAAACAAACCTCATCAATATTACTCTCTCCTAAGCATCTGTTCTATAACACTAATCTAATCAAACTCTCTTAGATCGATGAGGCCTACGGCGTATTTTTTTTTTTTTTTTTTTCAGCACGAATCCTTCGTATCCTGGGTCATGTACAGCTCAGCTATGTGATATATCGGTAAGTTTTCGTGCAGTCCTGGAGACAAACAATACTGAACTCATAAATATATGAATAAGCAAAATAGATCATATACTTAATCTCCTTTAGTGCCGGTGATGATGAACACGACTTGTAACATGCCCCCCCCCCCTTTGGCGCTGGTAAAAATTAATGAGAACGACTAAAGCATAAACGATGACAATCCAGTTACAACAATATCATCATACTGTTTCTGCTGTGGAGCATTTGTTAATTCCTTCCAATCAGTGTGCTGTTGCTGAAAGCGGTAGCATGGTATTCATATGAATATGATTAATTGGATAAGACCAAACAATGAATATGATTAATTGGATAAGACCAAACAATTGGAAAAAAACGTTGATCGTCAAACATACAGAACACTAAAAATAAGAAAACGAATAACATGTAATACGAATATCATGTGATAGTAACTACTGAATGCTAA
>BOPN01004081.1:32500-35000 GCA_017312705.2 Penaeus japonicus | reverse complement strand
TTGGGACTTGAATTTGTGATTCCGTGGCTGCCGAGTGCCCGTGGGAGATGTTCGTGAAACCTCGCTTATCACTGTTCTGGCAAGAACACATAGGTAATGTCCATGACATCTCATAAGGCGTCTGGTTGAACATCTCTTTTACGGGTCAGGTAGCTGAGCGGTATCAACTGTGCCTGTCGACCTTACTTGCGCGGGTTCGGAGTCCCGGTCAGGGAGGTAAATATTTGTATATATTAAAAATGCGTTACTGCATTCTACCATCTTCTCACACATATAACCTTGGTAACTTGATTTGGGACTTGAATTTGTGATTCCGTGGCTGCCGAGTGCCCGTGGGAGATGTTCGTGAAACCTCGCTATCACTGTTCTGGCAAGAACACATAGGTAATGTCCATGACATCTCATAAGGCGTCTGGTTGAACATCTCTTTACGGGTCGTGGTAGCTGAGCGGTATCAACCGTGCTCTGTCGATCTTACTAGCGCGGGTTCGAGTCCCGGTCAGGGAGGTAAATATTTGTATATATATTAAAAATGCGTTACTGCATTCTACCATCTTCTCACACATATAACCTTGGTAACTTGATTTGGGACTTGACCTAGGATCTGTGGTCGTCGAGCGCCCGGAGATGTTCGTGAAAAAAACCCGCTATCACTCACTCCGGGCGGCACTACTATAGGTAATGTCCATGATATCTCAATATGTCTGGTTGGAACATCTCTTTACGGTCGTAGCTTGTTTCGCATCAACCGTGCCTGTCGATCTTACGGCGCGGGTTCGAGTCGCGGTCAGGGAGGTAAATATATATATATATATATATATATATATATATATATATAGATAGATACACACACACACACACACACACACACACACACACACACACATATATATATATATATATATATATATATATATATATATATATATATATATACATACACACACACACACACACATATATAAATATATATAGAGAGAGAGAGAGAAAGAGAGAGAGAGAGAGAGAGAGAAAGAGATATGTATATATATATATATATATATATATATATATATATATACATATATATATATATATACATATATATATGTTTATATATATATATATATATATATATATATATATATATATATATATATATATATGTATATATATATATATATATATATACACACACATACACATACACACAGACACACACACACACACACACATACACACACACACCATACACACACACACATACACACACGCAAATATAAACAATAATATTAACACAGATAAACTCATGCAGTCCATACTCGTCAACCGGTCACACAGCTGAAGGAAAACATCTTCGCCGCTGGAGGACAATTATCACCATACAAACAAAATAGCAAATACGCCTTCGAAGACAAAGACACCGGTGTCTTTGCTGCACCTCGGTTAGTCTGGTGAGTTAACTTGTGTCGGCTCAGTTAACGAGTCTCCCGGTAACTTTAAGTTAGCTAAATTGCTCTTTGTTTGAACTTAGCTAATGCGGGCAACTTAAACTTTTGTTTGATGTATCCATTTGTGTTAACAGTTGTGAAACTTTGCCTATCAGGATCCTTTAAGGAAGCTGCATTCTTTTATTTTATCGTTTTGTTGATAGTTGAAAGATGGTCATATTGAGTTAAATTGCATGATTGTGTAAAGCTTTTTTATTCTGTGTCATTTTTGGGTAGTCAATCGGTAGTAAGGCTTGTGATGATATGCCATGATATACATAAACGGGTTCGTGCAATGCGAGTGATACACCTAGCTTTGTAAATTTACTTTAAGGCCAGTAAATACCATTTCCTTTGTGTGTTTGTGTGTTTTTTTGTTTTTTTTTCCCCTAATTTTTGCTTGTGTTTGAGTTTAAAGTAGAGATGGATATTGTTTTCATGTACGGTTGTGAACGTTTATTAT
Source organism: Penaeus japonicus (assembly GCA_017312705.2). Lineage (NCBI taxonomy): Eukaryota > Metazoa > Arthropoda > Malacostraca > Decapoda > Penaeidae > Penaeus > Penaeus japonicus. The sequence goes on along the minus strand of BOPN01004081.1, from coordinate 33,068 downwards.
TATTATCTTTTATGTTTATGTTGGATATCAGTGTTAATGTTGATGAATATTCATGTGTTCCGCTGCGTATATATATGATATATTTACAAGGGAAAATACCAAGCTTAACAATTTTTTTTTCTTTTTCTTTTTTTAGCTTAACAAAGGCAGTAATGTTCTGAAATTTTCCCATATGAATAACGAATTCAATTAAATAACATCAAAACAAAGATATGTTTAGGAGCTTGGAAAGTCAGCTGAGAATTACTTGCATGTATGTATGTATATATATTTGTGTGTGTGCTGTGTGTATGTATGTGTATATATATATACATATATATATATATATATATATATATATATATATATATATATATATATATATATATATATATATGTATATATATATTTATTTATTTATATATATATATATATATATATATATATATATATATATATATATATATATATATATACATATATATACATATACATATACATACATATATATATATATATATATATATATATATATATATATATATATATATATATATATATATATGTATATATATATATATATATATAT
>BOPN01004081.1:17500-20000 GCA_017312705.2 Penaeus japonicus | reverse complement strand
AATTTGTCATTATGAATATTATCATAATTGATGGTATCATTATACTTTCATTCTTGGTATCATTATTACTTTTATCATCAAAAATATTATTACCGTTATCATTCCTTTTCATAATTATCTTTATTGATTTTGGCAACATTATCCTTTTCATCAATTTCATTTAGCGTCGTTATTATTTTAATCACTAACATTTTTAATGTTATTACTTTTACAATTATTCCCCTCCATCATCCTCACTACTACTTTAATTCCTTGTCATGAAGATCGAAATAAAAGGCAAGTAACTAAGCCGTTCAGCAATCAATTTTTTCCATCCCTCATGGCTCTCTTCTGCAATTGCACATTCTGTCTCCTTTCAGATATTCCGACTAGAATAATGGTGGCCTTTTGACATATTCATGAATGATCTGAATATTGGCAGACGTTGAATTATTAATGGCAAGTTCTCCGCCTGACGTGAAGATTAATTCTGAATTATTCAGTGGTACTAATTAATCAATGGATGGACTGATAGATTTACAGATGAATTATCAGGTATATGACAGATAGATTACACATATAATACCGCAATATGTTCAGCATATGAACGATTAAACTTCCGTGCATATCATTGATGCACACACATGTATTCATATATTAAGACAAACACGTATTACGACTACTACCACGTGGTATGTTAAAAAGCAGCGAAGAGAACAAAGCTCAAAAATCGATATTGGTGAAGGCAGTTTGAAAGCTGTCGCAAGTGTCGAGTCAACAGGACCCTCCAGAGAAGTGCAAACCTTATCGGAGGAATGCGATCCGCGACCTCGGCCTCGTTCTCTTTCTTTAGCTCTTCTGTCTATTTGTCTGTGGGTGCATTTATTGGTTTGTCTATCTGTTCTGTCTGCCTGTTGTTTGTCTGTATGTCTCTGTCTTATTCTCTCTCTCTCTCACTGGCTCTCTGCCTATCTCTCTCTCTCTCTCTCCCCCTCTCCCTCTCTCTCTCTCTCTCTCTCTCCCCCCCCCTCTCTCTCTCTCTCTCTCTCTCTCTCTCTCTCTCTCTCTCTCTCTCTCTCTCTTTTCTCTCTCTCTCTCTCTCTCTCTCTCTCTCTCTCTCTCTCTCTCTCTCTCTCTCTCTCTCTCTCTCTCTCTCTCTGTGTGTGTGTGTGTGTGTGGTGATCTATCAATCTCTTTTTCTCTTTGTTTACCTATATCTCCTTCTCAGTCTGTATATTTATCTCTCCATCCATTTTGCATTTCTCCTTTCTGTAAAATAGCTTTATTAATATGGCACTGGTAATTGTCGAAATATTATGTAAAAATAGTAAAAAAAAGTATTTCTCAATGACATTTACACCTCTTTACTTCGAAGTTGATCACTCAGCATTGCCATTGTGGGAATCGCCAGAAACATATGTTTTGGATACACAAGTCGAAAATGGCGGAATACACACTGGTAACGTTGTGTAGCAGACTTTGAAATGGAGGGGAAAACCATGCAACTTAGTAGAGAATCTCCTTTCATTTCATTTTTTTTAATTATCCATAAGGATTATTTATAACCCCCTTCTTACATACACACACACACTCACACATATGCAACTACACACTCACCGTCTCTCTCACACACACCCAAAAACAAACAAGCCAACTATACAAAAAAAAGTAAACACATAATTCCCAGAGGAAACAAACTCTCTTTACCTTTATCCTTCATGGCCATTTTTGCCGCCAAGGGAAAAGCCCAAAGAACGAAGTGCTTCAGCTTTAACTCTTGATTTCAACTTCGAGGGTCTGACCTTGACTTGGGCTTTAATTTGTGGCTCTCCAGCGGGCGGGGAGGAAAGTCAGGTCATTTGAGTGACGTCACAAACCGAACGCGGAGAAGGTTTGGGATTTGAGGGAGTCGGGAAGGCATAGGGGAACGAAGGGGGTTTGAGGGAGATAAGCTTTCGAAAAGTCATTATCATTATTATTGGTTTTATGATTATCTTTCATTAATGTTACTGCTGTTAGCATAATTCATTCGTGTTACTGTTATTAGTTTCATTCTTAATCGTATTCGCCTAAGTATTGTTACTATCAAGTAAATCATTGGAATCAAAACCATTACTTTTGTTATAACAAAATTAATTATTGTTGTTGCCATTACTGTTGTTGCTGACATTATTATCAATACTACCATTGCTATAAACAACAACACTATTCTCATTATCAAGGTCATTATGACTATCGTTATTGTTATCATCATCATTAATATTATTGTGATTGTTCTTCTTTTTATTCATTTTATTATTACTATTGTCATTACCATTATCATTATCATTATTGCTAATATTATTATCATCATTATCATTATTACTAATATCATCATCATTTTCATTACTAATATCATCATCATTTTTATTACTAATATCATTATCATCATTATCATTATTACTAGTATTTTTATCATCATCATCATTATTATTATCATTATTAACAAAATCATGGTTTTTATAATTATCACCATTATCAT
>BOPN01004080.1:122486-124986 GCA_017312705.2 Penaeus japonicus | reverse complement strand
CTCCTCCCCCCACCGTCTCCCCAATGCCCCCTCCCTCACCTACCGTCTCCCCATTACCCCCTCCCCCCCCACCGTCTCCCCAATACCCCCTCCCTCCCCTAGCGTCTCCCCAATACCCCCTCCCTCACCCACCGTCTCCCCAATACCACCTCCCTCACCTACCGTCTCCCCAATACCCCCTCCTCCCCCTCCCCCTCCCACCACACCCTCCTCCTCTTCCCGTCCGCGATTGGCACTTAAACTCAAGCGTGGTCTCCGAATACCGGGAGAGGGGGGGAGAGGGGGGGAGAGGGGGGGAGGGGGGTGTCGCTCTATTACGATTTCTCACACGCTTGTCCCCGTCGGCGTCTAGTTAGGGTAAACACATTACAGCCGCTGACCCGAGACTTATTCTCTTGGGGGGAGTAGCGAAAGGGAAGAAGAAAGAAGAAAGGAGGAAGAGGGGTAGTAGAAGGAGGAAGGAGGTAGGAAAGAAGAAAGGAGGAAGGAGGAGGAAAGAAGAAAGGAGGTAGGAGGAGGAAAGAAGAAAGGAGGTAGGAAAGAAGAAGGAAGAGGAAAAGGAAGAGGAGTAGTAGTTGTAGGAGGAGGAGGAGGAGGAGGAGGAGGAGGAAGTGGTGGTGGTGGTAGAGGAAAAGGAGTAGTAGTTGTAGGAGGAAGAAGAGGAGGAGGGGAAAGAATGGGGAATAGAATGTAGAGGAGATGGAAGGAAATTATGGATGAGGATAAGTGAGGAAAGAAGAAGGAAGGGGAAGAGAAAGAGGAGGAGGTTGAAGGAAGGATTAAATGTAAAAGAAGATGAGGAGTAGCAAGAGAAAGTAAAAGACGAAGGATGTGGAGGAGGAAAAGAAATGACGGAATGGAATAGGAAAAGAAGAAGATTCCTAGAAATGTGGATCGATAAAAAAAAAAAAAAAAAAAAAAAAAATATATATATATATATATATATATATATATATATATATATATATATATATATATATATATTAAAAAATATATATATCGAAAAGAAAAAAAAAGGTAAAACAGTATAGGAATAGAAGATTATTTGAATCGAGGAGATGAGAAGCTGAGGAGATGAGAATGAACAAGAGAAAGATAGATAGATAGAGTGAGAGAGAGAAAGATACTAAGACAAAGCCAATAAATGACAACTGAACCTTGTGGGAATAAGAAAAGAAGATAGAGAAGAATAAAAAAAATAAAAAAATCCGAAAGAAAAGAAGAAGAGGAAGAACAAGAGCAAAGAAAGTGGAATGAGACTTTTGGTTCTTTATCCTACCTCTGAGAACCGGAATTGGTGTCTCTGTTGGTCCCGACTGTCTGGAATTCTAAAAAGGGGGTTTTCATCCCATGTATTTTTGCCCCGCCCGCCTGAAGTTCGTCTCTAGTTAGCGTCCTGAGGAGAAAGGATTCGAGGATTAGAGTCATGAAATAGTTTGGATTGTTTTGAGTTCTGAAGGACATTTGAGGGAATGGGATCAAAGCCGCAAAGGTGGTTGGAGACGTACAGGTACGCGTACACTTGAACACGTACACACACACACACACACACACACACACACACACACACACACACACACACACACACACACACACACAGTGAAGCTTGCATACACACACAGGCTTATACGAACTCACACACAAGCAGGATTACACACGCATGTCTAGGCACACGCAAGCACAGATACACAACAAAATGTCTACATAAACAAGGATTAAAGTCAAAGTGAGAGAAAGAGAAAAAGGGAAGGAGATAGAAAAGGAAAGAGAGACGACGAGGAACGATAAGAAATAAGATAAATCCCAGAAAGAAACGTAGTGGAGGAAATGGAAGACCAACAAGAAGTCAAATAAAACCAAATAGCAAGAAAGAGATAACCTTAAGAAGAACAAAGAAGCAACGAAGACAAAGACAAGAAAGAAGAATTCGACGAAGAAGAAGAAGAAGAAGAAGAAGAAGAAACAGAAGTTGAAGAAATGAGAAGAGAAAAAAACAAGAACAAGAGAATGAAAACGTAGAAGAAGAAGAAGAAAAAAAAAAAAAACGAGAAAATCACGATGATAAAAAAAAAGAATATGACAAGAAAATTAGTTCAATCACCAAGCGGATCTTGTTGATCTAAGGGTCATTATCCCGAACCATATCATCTGTACAACACCTTTATGGCTTCATCATGTCTTTGCAATCTCCCGTTGATTACCTTTGGAAGTTTTTTTTAATCGTGTTCCACGCGTCATTACTCAGGCTTTCGTTGCAAGGTGATGTAGGTGTTATGGAAGCTTGATCGTGCAATATTTGATATATATAGGATGCTTGTTTCTGAAGGAAGTGGGATGATGAAAACGGGGGAAAATCAAGGGAAAAAATGAATGCAACAGAGACAAATAAAGGAACGAGAGAGAATATGATGAAACGATAGATAAATTGAAAGATATATTGAAAGATAGATAGACAGTGTTAAATCAGTCGGTATTCATGTGAATATATAAGATGAAGCAA
>BOPN01004080.1:82486-87486 GCA_017312705.2 Penaeus japonicus | reverse complement strand
GACAGTTTTAATTTATCTTCTAATAGCCTTATCTCTGCTTTGATTCTTTCTCTCTTGATCTGATCTGTTGTTTTTTCATTTTCTTAACCTAATTTTTCTTGTTTCTTAACATGATCCTTCGATTTCTTGGTATAATATTCTTGTTTCTGTTGTTTTTTTGGGCACAAACATTCTACAAACATCTTTACATGCATTATACGCTCCTTTAGTATATCATTTGGTGTTAAGAGGACATCAATATCTTTCAGTGACTCTTCTAGTGTTGCGTTGATTTTTTTCGAATCTATTTGATTATGGTTAAAGTTTAAAGATCTGAGCCTCTTTTCCACTTCGGCTATCTGTTTTTCACTACTTTTCTGATTATTTAACTTATTCATTGTGATTTCAATTATTTTGTGGTCTGATTGAGCTGGATAAGTTGATGATATATTGTGTACATCTTCCCCTATACTAATAAAACAAGGTCCAGTATATTTTCTTTCCTTGTAGGAATTTTGATGATTTTGTTAAGGTAAAAACTTTCTTCAAAATCTAAAAGCATTCTCGCTTGTTGCTTTTCATCTTTAGTGGCATTTGAAATTAAAATCGCCAAGTATCATAATAGCTTCAATTTCCCTTGTATTGACAATGTAATTTCTAATAATGCCGAGTGATTCATTGTAAGACATTTCTGTTATTCTAGGAGGTCTGTATAAAATAATGTATAGCTCTTTTGTATCTTATGTCAATACCCCCAGCATTTCTACTGTATTATTAGAGTATTCTTTTACAATATCCATTCTAGTTGCTAATTCTTTCCTGATATAAAGAGCTACTCCTCCTCTGCTTCTCTTATTTCTATCTTTCCTTATTAGCTCATAGTTATTAATTTTAATTTCTTCATTTTTTATGTCTTCATTCAGATGAGTTTCTGTAAGAGCTATCATTGAATAATTGTTGATCTTTGCCATGTCCTCTAGATATATAGGTTTTGTCTGGTTACTTTTTGGATATAATCCCTGTATATTTAGTAATATGAGTCTCAAATAAATTATTTCTTTGCGTGTCTACATTACCTATTGTTGTTAGATAGTTGATGTCGTTTCCCCCTATTTTGGGGGAGCTGGACCTTCCCCCGGTGTAGCGGTGGGCGTTTCATCACCTGCCTTTGTTCGAATAGGTATGCTTCGCAGGACTGAATGTTCTTGTCTATTGCTGGTGATATACCAGTGTTTTCCTGCTCCGCCTCTTTCTCTGTTTTCTCTTAGTGTATTTATCAAAGTCTTTTGACTTTGCCTTTTTTCGTAGCTCAAGTTCGGTGATATCCATGCTTCTTTATATTCGTTAATTTCCTTTAGTTTCAAATTCTTTCCAATCAGTTTCCATTTCTGTTTTTCATTATCGAATTTGACCTTAATTGGCCTTGGTCTCAAAGCCTCCTTTAAATATTTTCCTTCTTTAAAGGCACTCTCAACATTGATAATTTCATTGAGGTTCAATTTTGTTATGATATCCTTAATCATTTTCATATCATTTGTTTTCCTGATTTCAGGATCATTATCTTTTTCTTCTAGATTGTATATAAAGTGCCTATTTGCTCTGAATGTATCTTCATGTTTCTTCTCTGACTTTTATTTTGTAGGTTGTTTTGGTTTGGTTGCTTCTTTTTGTCGCCTACAACCTTCCAGTCAGCCTAATCATCTTTTTTTGGTTGTTCAGTGTCTGAAATATCATTGTTTAGAATATTCTTGACTTCTTTATCCGATTTTTGCCTTACTATTTCAGAAAACCGCTTTTTTTTCTTCTTTCTGATTTACTTTATTTGGCTCACTTTTTGGATTTTCTTGTTCCTTCTTTGGCTTTACTTTTACATTTATAGTGTCTTGTACAGCCTTTTCTGTTTCCAATTCAGCAGCCTGAGTTACCTTTTTCTTTAGGTTTTTCTTTTTGCTCTTGTTTTAATTCATGAATTTTGTCTTTCAATATTGGTATCTCCCTCAAGCATTGATCAATATCTTGGAGTCCTTTAATTCTTTATACATTTTCTGAATTATGTTTTCTAGTGGGCATCCCCCTTCACACTTTTTGGGTGTGCTGATTATTAGGCACCAATATGGCTCATTTCCTCTTTTTCCAGTTTGTCTGATACGGATGCATATACATTTAATTAGAATTGTTCTCAATTCTAATTAATTCTTAAAAAAACTGGCTTCTGATATATCATCGCAACTTGGAATATTTCCCAGTTCAGTTTCAAGACAAGAATTACTTTTAGTATTGATGTCTGCACCATCTGCAGTCTTTCTGTATATTTTCTTGATTATCTATTTTTATTTCATTATTGATGCCTGTTAGGTAAGCATCAATATTACTTATGATTTCTTTCCTGTTTTTCAAGTAAGTATTTTTACATTTGTGTCATTTTTTCCTATCACAGGTTTGGCATATAAATTGCTTTGTTTTATTGTGTTTAAAACATTTTTCAGTTTTGGAGTTTCTTTTACTTCTTGGTTTAAACATGTAGTGTTTAAACCCTTAGAGTTATTTAAGTCTGGTCAAGGTCACCTTGGAAGCAGCTGGGCCACGCTGTACAGCTGACCCAGCATTTTGACCTCCCCTCTCTCCTTGATGCCACTTCTTTTTACTTCCAGTTGTTTTTTGTTCTAATTCGTTTTCTATTTTGCCTTTTCATTTTTTTTTCTAGATCATTTAGTGCTTTGTACACTTCACTAATCTCTGTTCATTTCCCCCCTGCCTCGTGGCAGGCGGGGATGAGAAATTAAGGAGTTTTTCAGAGCAACTCTGTTCAGCTGCTACTACTATATATATATATATATATATATATATATATATATATATATATATATATATATATATATATATATATATATATATATTTATATATATATATATATATATATTTATATATATATTTATATATATATATATATGTATATATATATATATATATATATATATATATATATATATATATATATATGTATATATATATATATATTTATATATATATGTATATATATATATATATATATATATATATATATATATACATATATATATATATATATATATATATATATATATATATATATATATATATGTATGTATGTATATATATATATATATATATATATATATATATATATATATATATTATGTGTTTGTGTGTGTGGGGGGGGGGGTGTATGTGCGTGGACGTATATATTTATGTATAAATGTGTGTGTTTATGTTTGTGTGTGTATGTGTTTGTGTGTGTGTTTGTGTTGTGTGTGCGTGTGCTTGTTTGTTTGTGTGTGTGTTAGTGTGTGCTTGTATGTGTGTGTAGAAAGCAAAAATTAATCATATATCAAGAATACTAAGAAGTTGCTGAGGAGGAACAATTATAAAAAATATAAAAGATATACTTAAAGATAATGAAACACACACACACACACACACACACACATACATCCAGACGCAAGCACAGAGGCACACAGGGAAGCATGTAAAAAAAAAAAAAAAAAAAAAGGAGAAAAAAAGTCAAAAGTCAAAGCAATTGCCTCCTATTCAGTTCAAAGGCAAATCCAATAGAGTTGATCCTTTGTGTTGCAACGGCACTTCATTCCCGACAGAAATGAACAACTGGCCTGCAATACCTTACATCGGCGGACATATCATGTTCATATCTTTATAGGATTGCAATCATCCCTTTCTCCTATATTCTTATCCGATTGAGATGGAAGCACACGGAGAAATGTTAATGGAATAGGCCCCCTCACCACAACAAAATATAGATAGATGGATAGATAGATAGATATTTTTTCTTCCTATTTATTATCTGAAATGAATATATACATAATGGATCATTCCAATAATATTGAACATGGTACAGCAACTGTTAATGCTACTCTTCCCAATCATGCAAAAACAATGTGATCCTTAAAAATGATGATGATGATGATATGTTTAATAAAGTTGATAGCGATGATAATGCCGATGATATTAGTCAGAATAACAACGCTAGTAAAGAGAGTAAAAGAAACGATAACAACAGTGATAATAATAATGAAAATAATGATGAATATAATGATAATATCAATGATAACAATAATAATGGTGATAATAACAATGACAATAGCTATTCCAGGAAATAGGTTTCACAGAGAAAAAGTTCGAGTTTGTATGGTATTCAGATAAAACAGTTACAGTAACTGAAAGTGATAGAAAAAACTTTTTTTTTTCAGTTTACCTAAAATCGGTATATTTGACATCTCGGCCACATTGTTTGAGCAAAATCTGATTTCATTCCTTACATATCTTGAGGATCAAATTATGGTCAGGATAATGATAACCATGATAATAAAATTTATAGTTATAATAATCGCATGATAATAGATATCTAGGTAGTAGCAGTAGTAATGATGATAGTGTAATAATGTTATGATAATGTTGATTATACAAACAATAACAATAATACTGATAGTGATGACAATAATAATATCAATAGTGATAAGGATAATGATAGTATGAAAATAGCAATAGTAACAATAGTAATAACAAAATAGTATTGATAATAATGATAATGCGTGTAATATGATTAACACTACTATTACTACTACTGGCGATAAAACAACAACAACAAAAAAAGTATTTATAGTAATGAAAGCCGTCAGGCTAGTACAGTGGAGGCGCGTCGGCCTCACATCCCCGTGGTCAGCAGATCGAGCCATGTCCAAGCTCATGAGTTTACACTGTCGCCTGGCGGTCATTAGTGTGGCTGGGTTCCACGGTGGGTAAGGACATGCAGGCTCGAATATGATACTATGCGAATATTAATTCAGTCATTAACGTTTATACAATACAGGTACACACAGCCCATGGGTATACACTCATACCAAACATTTTAATAAACAAATTAGTACGCTAACTTATAAAAGATAAAAGTAACATAAACAGCAGCACACTCGATATCGCAACAAATACATATGCGTCTTCTCTTCTTTATAACAAAAAAGCAAAG
>BOPN01004080.1:67486-69986 GCA_017312705.2 Penaeus japonicus | reverse complement strand
AAAGAAGACACAATTAATATATCTACAACATATTTAGCTAGAGCAAGAAAAAAAGAAAGAAGGAAAGACAAAAAAAAAGGGGGGGGAAAGAAACAAATCCCAAACTTATATCACCCATATCCCAAATGCGCCCCCCCCCTCCCCCCTCCACCCCCGTCCCCCAAATACCCATCCTTCCCTCATATCATAATTCACTTTTTTCTATCATATCCCCTAAGCCCCCCCCCCACCTACCCGTACCCCTACTACCCTCCCTCATAACATCCGTCACACAGACATAGGCCAATTTTCCTCCAATAAGCTTAACAAGGGCTCAATATTCGCCCCCTTTTCTCAAGTGCAAAATAGGAAATTTCCTCCATTCGGGGGATTTGATTCAAAAGATTTATATAATAAAAAAGGGAGGGGTGGGGTGGGGAGGGGTAAGGAATTGTCGTGCGGATGGATGAGGACTTTAATAATAAAAAAAATAATAATAATAAAAAAAAATAAAACAAATAAAAAGGGAGAAAAGAAGGATGACGTCAGGGGCTTCTTATACCATCTTCGAATAGAAAGCAGAGTCTCCATCGAGAAGAGAAAGAGGAAAAGAGAGCGTGTGTGTATATGTATATATATATATATATATATATATATATATATATATATATATATATATATATATAGAGAGAGAGAGAGAGAGAGAGAGAGAAAGAATGGGGGGGGGGGGGGACTGAGGAGGGGAGCAAGGAGAAGAAAGAAAGGAAAACACTTGTTTTTGTGTTTCTTTTATGGTGCGTGTTCCTCGTAAAAATGCAAAGCTGTCTTTATCTGGAAGTGTCCTTATCTGGTTTAACCCACTTTTATGCGGGAAAAAACGTGATTAACACATACAAAAGAAAGTATAAGACTCCTCATATACTGATACTGGGAGACATATCAGTTGGAAGAAAGAAAACTTGCAAGATTAAAGAAATAAAAACTGGGAGACATGACCGGATCATATGTTGGAGAGTGAAACGTCAAAGGAGGTTTTTTAAATGCAGTTGCAATACTCAATGGACGGACTAGTCATCTCTGCGGGTGATGGATTTACTCAAAGAAAAAAAAAGATATTTACGCAACCAGAATATGATTCACAATTTCGTGAGAGATCGGATGATTAGATGATTAGTATCAGCAATGGATTTATTTAGTAGATGCATAAGAGATCTAAAGGTGTATCTTCAAGGCATTCATTTTAACTACCCCCCCCCCCCCCACACACACACACACACCACCACCACTATTTCCCACTCCCTCCCATCGCATTTTGATAAAAGTTATAGATAAAAGTTCGGAAGCGAAGAAAAAAAAGAGGTATCGAAAGTCGAGTCAACAAAATAATACATAGGGTGTGAACTGAAAAAAAAAAAAAAAAAAAAAAATCATTCATGAAAAGAAGAAAAGGAATTGGGGAGAGTATAGGATCCTGCGGAACGCCCACGAGTAACAGGGGAAGGATTCAAATATAAAATTTGTATGTATATATATATATATATATATATATATATATATTAAACCCATATGTAGGATACTTAGCCAACGGGGCTTAATGCCAGACTCTATCAATAGCCTTGGAGATACCTGGAACAACGACTTCGGATTCTTTGCAAGTTTCTGAGGATGGCTGAACACTCTTGAGTAAGATAGAACAGAAGATTGCCAGATGAACACGTCTGACGAAAACCCTATTAGTGAGTCGTAGAAAAGAAAATTCCCTTTAAGTTGTTTCCGGAAGATTCCATTGGGGAGAGTCATAAAGGCTTTAGTAATTGTGGAAGATACGGCTATTTGTCTAAAATATGAATGATTCGAACTTTTGCCCATTTTACACGCAGGTCGGACGAAAAGGGATGAGGGTAATAGTGCTATAGAAATGTAACTAAATACTTAATAAAGAAAATTAGCTTACGATTGCATTCATTAAGGAATTATTATTATCAAGAAATTAGAAATGCCAGAAAATGTTAGAACACCATATACAGTCAGTATCATTATCTTTTCTCCTCCTATCACCTACGGCATCATCGCCATCAGCAGCAACAGCATTATCATTATCATTCATCATCATTACCATCAACAATATCATCGTAATACATCATCATTAGCAGTAATAAGAATAGTAATAACCATATTATTAACATTATTATGATTACTGATGTCATCATCAACATCACCATCATTATCATCGTCAATGGTTAGTAGTAATAGTATCATTATCATTATTATCATTACTGCTGTTATCATTATCATCATCATCTATTATTATTTTATTTTCATTGCGACCATCATTATGATTATTTTTGATATTATTATTACTATTGTTATTTTCATCATCATTATTGTCGATATTATTATCAACATCACCATTAACATCATTATCATAGAAATAACCATGTTTGTGTTTACTACAACGGTAATGATAATAGTAAGAGCAATAACCCCCCCCCCCCCACACACACACACATACACACAAAAA